>VZRL01007178.1:519132-801479 GCA_013397895.1 Origma solitaria | reverse complement strand
GCCCGCCTGGCAGCCGGTCCCGGGAGCGGGCAGAGCAGCGCTTCCCGGGGCTTCCCAGCGCCCGCCTGGCAGCCGGTCCCGGGAGCGGGCAGAGCAGCGCTTCCCGGGGCTTCCCGGCGCCCGCCTGGCAGCCGGTCCCGGGAGCGGGCAGAGCAGCGCTTCCCGGGGCTTCCCAGCGCCCGCCTGGCAGCCGGTCCCGGGAGCGGGCAGAGCAGCGCTTCCCGGGGCTTCCCGGTGCCCGCCTGGCAGCCGGTCCCGGGAGCGGGCAGAGCAGCGCTTCCCGGGGCTTCCCAGCGCCCGCCTGGCAGCCGGTCCCGGGAGCGGGCAGAGCAGCGCTTCCCGGGGCTTCCCAGCGCCCGCCTGGCAGCCGGTCCCGGGAGCGGGCAGAGCAGCCTTGCCCGCGCTCCGTTCTGCGCGCCCGGCAGCGGCCGGGGGGTGAGCATCACCTCCAGCCTCCGCAGCGGAGAGGCACAGAAGAGTTGCCAGAGGGCAACATGTGTTGTGTGTCTTTATGTGGACGCGGTTACTTTTTTGAGAGTGTGTTTCACTGTCTGCCTTTTCTCCCTCTGCCCGCTTGGACTTTCCAGACCTACGTTCCTTGTGGCAGTTCCCTGGAACATCAGGCCTGGAGCAAACCTGACTGTTGGGGTAGCTCTGCTGCCGGACAGCCCAGCACACGTCACCGTAAAGGGAGAAGTGATCAGAGATAACGAGACCATCTTGAGCAGGGAAATGGTCTTTGAGAAAGGTAAGAAAAAGAGTGGACTTTGTTTGGAAGTATTTCAGTTTGCCTTCTCGCACAAATATTTTGTTCCTCCCAAAATATCACAGTTTCTAAATGGTACTAAAATAGGAAATTTATTTTCCCAAGTAGGAGTCGCTATGGGAAAATGTCTTGTACCCTGCTGGCTGTGTTTGGAGTTGGGCAACTGAGCTGGATATGAGTGATTGCATGGGTGTGCTAACTCTTTGTAAATTCTGAAAATAATCAAATAGTAGCAAAGTGTGATGGATGTGGGATTTCTGAGAAGCTAGGAAGTACTCTGGTCAATGTAGTGGGGCCACTGAAGAAGTAGAGGAAGAGTTGCTTACTGGTAGCTTGTTAAGGTTCAAAGTGGAAGCAAGTGGGAGAATGGAAGGGGTGGAACAAAGTAATACAGCAGCTGGAGCTGCTTCTTCATGGCCTAAGAAAGACACGACCTGGGGACTGTAGGAAAGTGAAGATGATGATGTCAGACTTTGTTACTGGGAAGCTCTGTGCATTTGAAGAAAAAGGAATTTTTTAGGAGCAGGAACTGAATCGTGGAGAGGTTGGGGATTGAAGTAAACCTGAGACTGATTTAATCTATGTCACCAGGCAGGGGTGGTGGATGTGGTGGGAGTTCTGAAGAGCTGAACCCTGGCCAATGTTCCTTTTCAGAAAGGTCAGCTGGCAACAGAAGCATAGAGATGTCCTGCCGGAGATTTGTCCTCATGAGAAAGAAAATATTTTGTGTGGATAGTCCAGCTTTCACACTGCTCTTAGTATGAGGCAATATAAATGACATCTAAACCCTAGCTTTTTATTTATTAAAAGAGAGAGTCTGAGGGCAGCATGAGGTAGTGAAAAATCTACCCTGCTAAAATGCACTTTCTCAACTGCTTGTGTAATTTTTCTATTAATGTCTTATAGTTAATATAGTTGGAAGCATCACACCTTCATTTCAAAGCCTTCACAACCTGTAGAGAAGACTGAGGCTTTGAGAGTGATGAAGTGCATTTGACCAGATCAAAAAATTTTGATATCAACTACCTTTTCTTGTTTTCTTTTGAAAGCAAAAGTTTTTAAAAAAAATAAATTGTCTTCTCCTTTTCTTCCTCTAACTATCCTGGCTTTTATTTCCTGCTTCTGTTCTGCTTTAACATAGAGTTCAGTGAGCCTTGCATGAGTTTCAACCTGTCTGTTTTTGTCCTTCTCAACATTAAAAACCAGACAAGCAACTGTTAATTCCGAGTATGTGAAAATATGTGGCTGTCTCTATCTTCTGAGCATACAGGATAATGCTTGACACTGGGAGCTGCTGAAGTCAGAGTGAATGGTGGGTTATCAGCAACAGGTATGACACTGTGTCAGACTGGGTACAGTGAGGAAAAAGGACAAATGGTATAGTGCATTATTAACTTCTAATATTTTCCTGTCTTTATATCTTTTAATTTTCTATGCTTTTTACTTGATGAGTGAAACAGAAAAAAAAGATGCTGAGCATACCATGTATTTCCTCTTGCAAAATTATTGACATTTAGCATGTGGCCATCACTTTTTTCTAGTCAGGTTATATAATCTATTAGTCATTTGTTTTCTGTGAACAAATATGTAACCAAAACTGTTACCGGGCCAGGAGCAAGGGAACTGCCCTGTAAAAGAGGATGTAGTCTTGAAGATGTATTTCCAAAGGTGCTACCAGTGTGGATCAGTTCTGAGTCAGAGAGAAAGTGAGTTGTCAGAGAAAAGCAGAAGCAGTTTGTCAGAATAAGAACATAAATCTTCAAATTTTTCATTGAAGAACAGAACAATCTTAAGATAAAACATGAAGTGGTATTGTTACAGCTGAGCTTAGTCTGTGACTCAAGGAAGTTTGAAGGCCAGCTGTTGCAGTTGAAGGAAGAAACCCAAGCATATCGCCAGGCACACAAAATCTTCTTTAAATGAGGTAATTGCTGCCTATATTAGTGGCCAGAAAATGTTGCTTCGTCTGTCACTGAATACCTACCTTGGTTAGGCTGCACATTCAGTGGCACTGTTGCCTAAGCTGGCTCAATTATGCTCTGTAGTTTTCCTTGCATGGTGACAGCAAAAGCAGGGGATTAACTGCTCTGAGAAACTGATCTGACTGAAAAATGAAGTTTTTATTTTGTTGGAATGTTTTTTTAGGCAGACAGGTCCTCTGGTTCAATGCGCAAACATTTATGCTGATGGAACTGAGTTGGAAGTTGGATGCTGGAGACATAGGACAGGCTGAGGACATAGTTTTTATTAGGGGTGTTTAATCTGGCAGGCCAAGTTCATTCAAGTACCTAAGTGTAAGAGCTATTACATACCTGTCTGGCAAATACTTCTGCAATTGCCTTAAATTAATGATTCAGCCTGGTTCTCTTGCAGCAGCTCAATATGATGCATATGCTGGTCTAAGTTTCTGAGTTAGTTCCATGAGAGGACGTTGTTGAATTAAGAGGCATGGGGTTTTTTCTTTCTATAATTCTTGCTTTGTATAAGAAATAGAGTGTTTGCCCTCTGATGGTTGTTAAAGCATTTACTGTTCTAATATTACTGGAAGTGGAATTTTGATTATCTCAGTGATTCTTGGGAAATTGTCTGTTAAAGAAATGCTTTAGCAGTGGAGGTTGGTTCACATAATTATTGTGCTTTTTGTATAAGAAAGGGAAAATAAATACATTTATTAATGAGTGGCTAGTGGGTATTTGGAGTGAAGGAGAAAGTGTGCATGCACATGCATTTAAAGATATTTCAAGCCTGGCTCAATATTCCAGAATCCAAATGTACTGTATAGGAAGTGAGATTGTTTAGGACCAATATTTTGGTACAGAAATTAAGTTAATTACATTCAATATAGTGAAAACAAATGAACTGAGTGTTTGCAAGTGGGAGGTTGTGGCTACAGGTAAACTTTGTGTGAGGCAGCACCACCCAAAAAAACAAAAAAGAATGCGTCACCAGGAGAGAATAGGTTTCCATTGCCTAGAGCAGACTGCAGGAAAACACAAAGCACTAACTAAAGCTGTTTGTGTGCACTGTACCAAGCATTGACACACTTTCTGTGGAGATGCAGTATCACAAAGATCCTCACCCTGATTGAAAATGACTGCAGATGGTAACAATGGCTTATGTGCAATTGGAGCTGTTGGGCTTTCTGTGTCAACAACAGCAAAAAAAGAAATTATGGGAATAACAAATGCACAAGTTAAATTCCCTGCATGAATAGCTTGATCTTTAGTGATTGCAGTGAAGGGTGACTCTTGCCATGCATATTTATTCAGTCATTGATAATAAAGATGTATTATGAATTGGCAAGAGGTGGTGTCTTAAGGGTTTTCTACCCAGACATTGCCGTGTATGTTAGTGTATGAGAAACCTTATACCTTAATTGCCAGAGGTTCTGAAAATTGTTTTCCGTGTTGGTGCTAGAATGCTTTGGAAAGAGCAAGTATCATATAAGTTGGAAAAAAAAATTGGTTTTAAGAAAAAATTTTTGGGTAATGAGGTGTCATCATTTGTCCAACAGTGCGAATGTTTTCAATTCTAAAGAATAAGATTAATTAGTTAGAGTTTTGCTATTTAAGGTACAAGGTAATGTATTTCAGGCACAGTGAGTGAGAACTATGTGAACTTATTGAAGAATTTGGTTTACAGTAACATGCACAGTTTGTAAATTACTTGTACATATTAATTAATTTATGCTACTTTTCTCTATTTCTGGAGAGGAGTACACTTACGTGTTAACAGAGATTACTGAGCTAGAGCATGGTAAATACTCAGCTAGGATTTATGAAGCATGGTAGTTTGTGAGAACGTCTGTCAAGCTCAGACATGTAGTCATCCTTCATATAGACAATGGAAATTCTCCTTTTACCCGAAGGCATGTTTTACGTACTTAATAATATGGTTCTGACCATGTTAGTATGAGAAACGGTGAAAAATACTAGGAATATTAAGTTGTAAAGTAACACCTAAATGGGAATGAATGGCCTAAAACCACCAGTCTCTGTTATTAACCTTGAGTTGTCTCTGTACCTTATGTCAGGATAAAATGACTGAGTTATCGGTGACTATGCTGTCTGTGCTGAAAACCTGTGGGGTGAAAGGTTTTGCTGGCAGTTTAGTGGAACATCTCCTTTCTGCCTAATTTTTCAACAATTCTTGAAAAGCCTAATATGAGAGAGCAGGATTTGTATGATTTTGCATCTATGTCCTCCGTATCCAAAAGTATGTGCTTCAGTAGCTGTGCCTCAAAAAAAAGAAGTTATTAAATAGTCAGTACATGCACATAACCTATACAAAATCAGAATGAAGGAAAAGTTTTTGGGAAGGAGGTGTTGGGGCTGGACCCAGAGACAACTGAGCTACTAGATAAGGAGGTCTCTCTTATGGGCTTTCATATTGCTGGAGTACATAAAAGAAAAAAACAAACCCACGAATATAAAAGGAAAAAAAAACAACCCAAAACTCAACAGATTTCTGTGCCTGTTGTTGAATCCATCCTGCTAACAGGCCTATTAAGTTGTTTGCAGAAAAATGGGAGTAGCCATTCCATCCAGTACTTGGGCTTTAATTTATCGTTTGAATGCTATTTGAGATTTGAAGGAAAGAGTCCTTCTGTGACTCAAGGCGTACATGTTTCTACATGAGGTTTTTCTGGTCGCCATGTTTTTTGCCGATACCCAGCCAAGGAGGGTGTGGCAGATTGAACACTACAGAGGCTGTTTCACAGTACTTTCAGAAGGGTGGGATAAGATGGAAATACGGACAGTGGGGAAACTCATACAGATGACGGAATATTATGTCCGAATGTGTGGTTCCCTGTTGCTACTGTGAACTGGACAGGCTTTGCAGCATTTAGGACAGGGAGGAGAGAGAAGAAAAAACAAAAGGCTGTGAATGAGGAAAAGTGGTGACAATAAGCAACAGGATTTGGTAGGTAACATGCTATCAGAAACAAGAAGGGAAGCAAAGGGTGAAAACTCCTGAGGGATTAATACTAAGAGAATGCGTATACATTAACAGAGCAGAAAGGTAAAAAATGAAGTAACTAAACATGATCTAAACTCACCAAAAAACCAACAGAAAATGGGAAAGCCATATATAGAAACTGTAAATGAGATCAGATTACAAAGGTTGAACTTAAGGAGGTAGCATGGGTAACAAAGAACAAAACTGGTAAGGCCAAACCATCAGTGGAAAAGAATGTGAAGGATAGTAAGGCAGGGTTTTTAAATGCCATACTGGTAGCAAGAAAGCTAGCAAAGGACGTGGCCTGCTACTCTGATGAGAAGGGGTTGGTTAATGATGCTGAGAGGCAATAAGTGTTCAGTCTTCACTGAGAAGATCAACTAACAGTCATGGAAAAGGCTTAAGAAAAAGACAACAAAAGGGGAGAAACAGTTTAAAGAGTACTTTGGTAAAGTAGGTGTTTATGCCTGATAAAATTACCTGTAGAAAATTTAGGGAATTGACTGAAATAATTTTAAATCTGCTAGTGAAGTTTTGAGAGCATGAGTGAACAGAGAGGTTCTGGAACATTGAAAACCTGCAAATAAAAGGTATTGCACCATGGGCTGGCAATGGTTGTAGGTGGAGAAGAAGCAGGATTTTGTTATATTTTGATTTTACTAAGGCTTTTGATAGTCTGGCATGGCACTCTGACGAGCCAGCTGGGGAAACAGGGACAGCATGAAATTCTTATTTAATATGTTTGTGGCTGGATGGAAAATAATGTTCATCAAGTAGGTCTAAGTGTTTCACTCTCAAACTGGAAATGAGTTGCCCTGAAACTGGATTGTTCAGTATGGCCGACATGAAAGAAAAAGGGAAAATATTTATGAGATTAGTGAAGGGGTGGTAAGGATGCTGGGAGAAAGGATTAGTTTTTGAACACATTTTGACAGTACCAGAAATGGTTAGGGGAAAAACTGGAGTGTGATTTACCAGAGCTAGCACATAGTTCTGCTTTTGTTGATGAATAAAAGAACATGTGTTTATTGGATGGAGAACAAGGTGATGCAGTCCTGCAGAAAAAAGTGTGTGTTTATAGGGGGGGTGATGTCTAAAGGTAACAGAAGGTGAAGGCTTGTAAGTAATACTGTGATACTCAAAAAAGAAGGTAAACATTGTACTCAAAGGCATACACAGAGGTATTTTCTGTAAGCTGTGAGAAAGTATTCTAGTAATATTCGCAAACTAATTAGACATCCTGGGGAATGCTGTGCCTGATTTTTGGCACTCATCGTAGAGCCCATGAACGAACTGGAGAAATGCCAGGGAGAGCAGAGGGAAAGATCGGCGATCTCTCAGGAGACAAGTTCAAACCTGACAGAAGAAGATGGGCCTTCACACAAGATCAAAATAAATTGTGGAACTCCATGTCCCAGTTCTTGTGGATGGAAAATGTGATTGCACAAATTTAGAAGACAAAAGTCCATGAAGGATTGGCCCAGTATAAAGACACTCAGATTGCATAGGCTGGGAAGAGTACTCAAGGAAGAGTCACTGTGTACTTGTTAGTTTTTTACGCTGTTCAGATGTCTGTCCTTGACTGTTGCTGGAGATGGCACCTTAGGCGAAGCAGACATTGGTTTGACCCTGGGAGTCTCTTCTACATTCTGGAAAGTATCTGAGGAGAGATGGGAGCAACTGGTGTGAGGTATCAGGAGAAGCACGCTATGCACCTGTTATGTACTGTTAGGTACATTAAAAGTAGCTTAAAAGAGAAAAGGATGGAAGCTAACAGTAGAGGAGTCTAAGGTGATGTCCTTAATGGTGTCTAGTTTAGAAGGAGATCCAAGCTGAAGTGTTGGGTTATAGAAGTACATGTGGAGGCAGCAAGCAGCTGGGAAATTCACGAGTTTCTAGTCATACAGAGGAGATTTCTCTTTTCACGAGACTCTTACGACTATCAGCACTGCCAGTGTTGCTGGTTTCCATGCTGTGCTGTCCATGACTACCTGTTCGTGAAGGCAGAGATGACATCCTATCAGCAGAGATTGAACAGCAAGTGCCAAGAGATGATGCTGGTTCACCTAGATCCACTGCAGTCCAAGTATGTGTGTAGAAAACAAGGCTAGAGTCACAGACCACTTCTTCATCTTCCTGGAGGTGTAGCTCCAGGTGGTTATTTTGTATGGTTAGGGATTTATATTGCCTTTATTTACTGATGAAGGAAGTCTCTGGTAATATTTTTATATATTTGTGTAGTCTCAGAAAAGTTATGTGTCTTTGTCATCACAAACTTTGAATGTGTTCCAGAAAATGGAAGAAAATCAATATGAAAACAAACCTTCTTTTTTCACTCCCTCTGAGCAGAAATTTCAGTAGATTCTGGACGTGTTATTTGCAGTGAATGAGTTTGAGAGGTGACTTGACTTCGAAATTTTGCTCCAGTTTCAGCAGTTGATGTGAGGAGGGTGGTATTAATACTGCCAAATGTACAGTTTTAAGTTGGAATAAAAACTGCGGCTGCTTTAAATTGCCTTAATAGTGGCTTTGTCTGTGTTTATTTCATGAATATCAGAATAGATAGTAATGGTGACCAGTAATGCCTTGAAAGCAGGATGTGGAGATGCCTGTAAGTGTGTTTGTGTATAGTCACCAAGGGGATGAAATGTGTTTCACATTTAGTTGTGTAAAAGGCTTAAGTCTGAGATTATTCTGAACTGTCTGTATAGTTTCACAGATGGGATCTGATGTCAAGGAAGTTTCTCTATGGTATTTAAAAACTGCCTTCCTAACAGCTGTAAATTTATAATTCATGGCGATGTAGTTGTTTTGGAATGGTAGGCAGTGGTAATGTCATACACATGACAAAAAGTCTATGGATGGCTCTTAGGCTTGTCTCAGGAAAAAGCTGATAAGAGGCTGTACTTGAGTGTAAGCCTGGGTAGCTTTCAGAAGGTCTCTGATTAAAAAGACTATTTAGTTTTGGAAATATGGAGCTGTTCTGTTTTCCTACCCAGCGTGCAGTGCCTTAGATAAACCAGAGAGTGTTTTCTAAGTATTGTGTTCTTGCAACTGGCCAGTCTCTGACTACTCAACTGAAAGTGGTAATAATAGTATAATCCATGGAGTTGGATTAGAAGATTGAGTGAAGAATTAAATGTCTGAATGATGCTTTAAGTCTAAAAAGGTGCAGTCAGCAGGAAACATGCTACTTGCTTGAGGAAGGGATCATGGATGTGTCAGGGCAATGGAAGAGGTGCCCAGCCATCAGCAGTATCTGCTGGTCTGAGAGGGTGGGAGATGGGGGCTTTCCTCAAGGGGGGGTCTTACAGTGCTGATGGGAGAAGAATGGCTGAACCAGTAAAAGGGACAAGCAGGGTACCACTAATCCTTTGCCATGTAAGGTAGAAAGACACAGAGAATGCTGTGGTCAGGGGGCAGAGAAGAGGAAGGGCAGTGCCTCTTCTGTTCATACCTTCTGGTAAATTTGCCTCTATTCTGTCCAGGTCATGAGTGTTTCTGGATGTGCTTTCTATGGTTGGGTTTCTCACACTCTTCTGATCATGTAGATTAGGGAAAAACTTTTATATTTACGCGGAGAAGGGTTTTTTCCTAGTTGTCAGGAAAATATCCCTACACTCCCCATTTCAGACTGGAGCTAGGACTTGCTAGCAACTGCAGAGTATGACAAAACATAGCTTTAATCACAAAAATGTCTGTGCATGCTGCTTTTCTTCTGTTCCCTAGGGCTGCGGTGCCCTGTCACTTGACCAGACCCTCAGGTGATAAACTTTGGTCCAGTTTAGATTATGCCTTCTGTCCCTTTACATCTTTCTCCACAGACAGCTCTGCTACCTTGCCTCTCCCTCCCCCTTTATAATTTCTGAGTGCTTTTAGCCTCCAGCTTTGCAAAAACGACTGAAAAGAATAAGGGGAGGAGGCAGTAGGGAGGAGGGTAAGAAGTAGCTGTGGAGGGAAGTGTGCGTAGTGCTGGCAGACTGGGTTTAGGAGGCTTTTTGGAGCAAGTTCTACCCCTTTGCTACAAGCCTGTTGGCCTTATTTGGCTTTGGATGTCAGCCCAAATGCTGAGGTCCCCTGGCAGTCCCTACTGCGTGTGTTTGAGTGCTGTATTGCCCCTCCTTCTGTCATGCGGGCCAAATTGAGCCATAACAGCAGTGGCTCACGCTCTGTGTTTTGGGCTATTTGTGTAACTAACCATTACTAATTTGGGTGATAGCTTTAGCATGATAGATGAGGTGAGGAGTATAACATATTTAAAGCAAACTGCGAACTCCACAGATTTGCAGGTCTTCTTTGAAGAAAAAGTGTTTTTCACTCTCTGGACAGCTTAGGCCTCGTTTTTTTGTCTTTGTTTTTGTTTTTTTTTTTCTGTTGTTGTTTGCTTGTTTTTTTTTGGGGGGGGTTGGGTTTTTTTTTGTAAACACAAAAATTGTAGGTATTTTGGACAGGAATAAAAATCTGGAAGGACATTGAAGAACACTATTATTTATATGATGTGAGTTTTTGAAATAGATTCAGCAGTAGAAAAAAACTCCATTTGCCACTTTTTCTTTTTGCAAAGAAAATGTTTTTCTGTAAACATTCCGTAAGCATGGGTATGTGAACACAGCTGCCAGAGCAAAGATGTGACATGATTTCAGTAAATCAATCTGAAGTGATTCCAGTTTTATTTTTTCTGTTCTCACCCATTATTGAGAGGGATTGAGGATACAGGTAGAAAAGTTTAAGTGAGAAAATCTGTTTGTAGCAATACCTGCCACACGAGCTAGAATATATAGTTAGTCCTGATTTTATGTAAATTATAGACTAAAGTGCTACTTTACTGGTATATATTGGCTCAAGCTCTAGCTTTCTGTGCCAAGCCATACTGTCATTTTTCTAGAACCTCTGCCCTTTTTTAGGGATGGAAGCTGAAACATTTATCACTAGTCCTAGTGGTGTCATCTCAAGCAGGGTAGCATAAGTTTCTGGGTTTGGATCAGGCCCATGCAATGGGGAGAGTTTAAGATGCCATTGTTTGTGCAGTTCTCTGTAAGTCTAAAAAAACCCATGCATGTTGTGTTTATGTAGAATTTTTCCTATTTGCTGTATTGACCATAATACTATTAGACTGACAACAAATGGCAGGGTAGAAAAATACTTTAAAAACATGATGACTTCCTCCTGCCATCTATAGCAGTGACATGTCACTCCCACACTGTCTTTGATTTCTCTTCTACTGGACAATCCTAAATACCAAGTATTCTGTGGAAAAGGAGGCAGGACAGTGTGGCATTTGTTTCCACTGTGTTTCCATGTATTTTCTCAATGCAGTATTTATTGACTGAATACAGTACCAGCCTTAGGAATTCTGTGAAAGAAATGGTTTTGCTCATGATGAGGAAGGAGATTTTTTTCTCGAAGGCTCATGTAAGTTCTGCTGGTATTTTTGGTTGTTTTTTAACTTTCTTCAAAATTAGTCTGGAACAGTCTACTGAATTTTTCCTGTCTCCCCCTACAACCAAGTCATGGTTCCCAGCTGGAAGTTTTCTGTAACTAATCTCTTGTGGTGGCAGAGGCCTGTGCTCTTGCCTGGTGGTTCCCTGCTATGTCCCATTGCAGTTGTGCTGGTGACTGCTGCAGAGAGCAGATGGAATGAGTCAGGAGGAAGTGTTTTATGGTTTGTAGTGCTTGGTGTAGGTGGCTTAGCTGTTCTGGGCTCCTTTCTAAACCTGCTTCTTCTGCTTGGAGTTAGTTACCTATAGTCATTGGCCGCTGTATTTCATAACTGAAGGGATTCTTTACAGGGATCTGTTGAAGAAGATAGAAAGCTGTTGCCATTTCTAGGGACAGTAAACTCCAGACTTGACTGATCTCATGTGGAGGTGTTACACACTGTGTGTGGATACGTCAGCTGCGTGATAGCAGGGCTTGCAGGAGAGCAGTGCTGTGTGCTAGCTGTTGGACCATGGTTAGTTCCTTATAAACCTGAAATTGCTGTATGATTAAATATAACTTTAATTCATGAAGTGAACAGAAAAATTGGCGAATTTCCGTGATTTAGCATTGGCATAAAGGAAACATTTTGCCTACAGCTTTTGCTTGATCACGTCCAAAGTCATCCCTAGGCATAGTTGAGCAGAGCTCCAGGGAATTGACTGTGGCTTGATGGTCTCTGAGAACATGGGAAAATCTTGCATGACAGGGGAATCTGCTGCAATGCTGAAGAATTTCAGATCTGCCCAGGCTGCTCAATTCCTAGCAAAATAATTAGGTAGTGTCATAAATGGGAAGATTACCTCATGCCCTGGAGCCTCTTTTATGATTTTCGCTGGCTGGGAATTAGACAGTGCCCTGGGCTTTATCACAGCAGCCAGGGAGGCTGTGGCTCCCTACCACTGCCTCAGAAGGTAAATCCTTTCAGAGTTGCACAAATGCAACTATGATATAAATCTCCCTCCTCCCCAACTCTTTCCCCATCCACATCACATTTGTATCTAGCTCAGAACTGATGTTAGATCTCCCAGGCTTGGGAACAGGAAAGAAACCCTGCCATAACATTTCTGGTTTTTTGCATGCCAGTTGTTCTCAAAACAGGTGGAGGCAAGCAGGCACTGCCCTGATGAGAAAGCTTTGAGGTACCTGCCCTGTTAAGGTTGCTTTGCAAGCTGGTAGATGCTGCGCAGGATGATGTGCAGAAGTTCCCTTTGTCACTTCTGCCCTTGCAGTGCGTGGGTACCTGTTTGTTTGGTGTGGGTAAAGATGGAAAGCCCCATGGTGTGGGCTATGGCACAAATATCAGATTTGTGCTTGGTGGCTCCCAGTGTACTTCTGAAATCACTGCTGTGGCCATTGTTATAATTAGCTGTGTATGTTAGATTAAAACTAGTATTGCAGGACTTAAGCATGTGCATATCCACTCAGGCACATGGTAAATGGTTTCAATTCCTTGTTAATAACCTGTTATCAGCAGTGACACAGGCAATTTTTTTTCTGTGGTGGCGCAGTGTTGTGGGTTGTGGTTGTACAGACCCCAGCTTTAGCACAGCCTTCTTTCACAGAGGGAAAGAAACAAGAGAAGGACTAGGCTTTTAGTATATAACAGAGAAATTTCAGGAGGTAACTTTGTACTACCTCTGTTGCTAGTTACCATGCATCTTGCTCCCTTTACAGTGAAATATAATGCCCTAAGAAAAATTCTTCCTACTTAACAGTAACTCACTCTCTCCTGAGTTAGGAAGACATAAGTTCCCTTTAGCTAAAATTGTCTTCTAGTGCAATTGGGCATGGGATTGTTTGGGTAGATGTTGGGTATAAATATATCAGTGCATCTAGAGGTGTTTACATTGGCTATGGATCAGGTACTCTGCAGGACTTTGTAATTCCTCTCCTGTAGCTGATAGGTGTTCTGTAGCCCTGAGTGCCTAGTAGCCTTAGCCAAGTGTGGGGGGTCCCTGCTGCTCTGAATTGGGGCAGTTTGCCCTCTCCACTGGCTACGGAGAAAAGTATTTTGCCAGACACTCCTGTCTGGAAAACCTCAAATGCCTGTGGGGTTGCTCAGAGTTAATGATTTCATGGGTTGCTTCTTAAGTGAAGAGGAGAGAGGGATGGTATGAAAAAAAGTAGGTTTTACAGCAACATAAACACGCTGTGGAAAGAACTGTGTTCCCTTGGCCCATGGTACTGCCCATGCCTGTTAAGCTTTTGAATACCAGAATGAAGTACTGGAGTGTGCTATCCACAAACTTCATTTGTAGGATGTGAGTCATTTGGTTTAACCCAGTTTATAATTTGAATAGATGGTACATGCTGGATAGCATTTTTCCTTTGGTGCTTGGACAGCAGTCAGGACAACCTGTGTTCAGTTCATTGAGATTCCTTCTGTTTGCCACTGTCACAGGAAAGAATTCATTGACTTCTAAAACTAACATTTGTTGAAGTTCAGAGGTCAAGTGATTGCTTCATCTTGGAATGCCTTAAGGTCCAGGATCAACAAGGACATCAATAAATAAATTTTTTTTTTCCTTTCTCTGTGATACAGTTGAGTAAAAGATAGGTATAAACCCATTGTGTTTTAAGAGCCATAAAAAGGTCTAACTGAATGGAATCAGCAGAAGAAAATATAAGTCAGCAGTGTGCCTTGGAAGCCAGAAGGGGGAACCCCATCCTTGAGGGGTGCATCAAGCACAGCATCACCAGCTGATGAAGAGAGGTGATTATCCCACTGCATTCAGCTTTGGTGCTGCCTCACCTTGAGTACTCTGTGCAGTTCCGGGCCCCACAGTTTTAGAAGGTACTTCAATGCATCTAGAGGAGGGCAACAAAACTGGTAACAGGGCTCAAAGGCACATCCTGTGAGGGGCAGCTAAAGACTTTGGGTTTCTCTAGTCTGGCTGAGGAGCAGCCTCATTGCTATTTGCAGCTTTCTGAGGAGGGGACATGGAGACAGAGGTGTGATCTCTTCTCCCTGGTATCCAGTGATAGGAGGTGGGGGAACGCTTGAGAGCGGTACCAGGGGAGGTTCAGACTGGACATTAGGAAGCATTTCTTTACTGACAGGGGGGTCCACCACTGGAACAGGCTTCCTAGAGATGTGGTTGATGTCTGAAACCTGTCAATATTTAAGAAGATTTTGGACAATGCCCTTAGTAACGTGCTTTAACTTTTGGTGAGCCCTGAAGTGATCAGGCAGTTGGTCTATAAGATCATTGTAGGTCCCTTCCAACTGGAATATTCTGTTCTGTTCAGTTCTATTGTCTTCTGTTCTGTAATATATGATGCAATTAGGATAAGAGCTGTGGCACTAATGGCTTCATGGTGTAATGATATCCAGGAGCTTACCAGGACATTTATTTGTTTTCTAAAAATATTTGAGGCCACATTATCTTAAATAGTTAAAGAAGTAAGTTATATTAACCTACATATATTTTTATGTTGCTTACTTTCTCCCATGGTGACATATTTCAGTGAGGTTCATTCTGGGTGCACCTTTGCTTAAGAGTGATAAATCCTGTGCATGGTTTCAAAAATTTTAGCTTTTATCTTGGCTGCAGAATCAATGGAAAATAATAACTTGGGGGGCATAGAGGGTTGAATGGATTGTAAAAGTGTTTCAGTGTCTGTGAATGTAAAGAAAAATGTTTAAGGAGAGAACATGGACACCAGCCCTCACCAAACAGAGAAGTAATATTGCTGTAGACTGGAGTTCATACTTTTGCAGTGCTGCAGAAGGTATCACACATCTTCCATCAACCATGTAGGGGAAGAAGGGGAGAGTGGAAGTGTCTGGTGAAGAGGAGGCTGAGAGCCGGTGCCCTCTGAAGCAGCAGCTTCAGGTTGCAGTAGAGGTAACACCTTGGTACAGGCATACTGTCACACTGCTGCTGACTTTGCTTCATAGCAGTGAAACCACTAAGTAGGAGGTTACTGTTGGAGGGAATAGCTAGGACTGAGACAGTTTTTTGACATTTTGTCTTTCCGCAATATTGCGTAATTTAAAGTCTTTTCCTTTTTGTAATTCCTTCTAGAAAAGTTGTAAATCTTGATAAAAATGACTGTAGAAAGTAGTCACTAAACTGTAGAGGAGATTAGTAGATAATATCCTGGGTTTCTTTTACATGTGACGGAGTTGCAGAATCAACTTCTTTGCAGAAGCAGAGGGATGCCTTGGTCTTACAGCAGTGGTACCCAAGACGGGAGTAGTTTTTAAGGACAGCAATGCCAAACCATACCCTTCTTGTTCAGGTAGCCCCCAGCTGGACACTGTTGGTACACTCAGACCATTGTATAAGTGGAGCAGTTCCTTTTAGGTTTTTTGGGGCTGTTCCGCTCTGACTGGTTCTTTTAGCAGATTTGGAATGGTAGTGATTGTGAGGAAGTTGCTGAATCCAGTAGTTTGATGGTTGGGGAATGGTGTTTCGGACACCATTCTGTTGGGGTTTCCCTCTGCTGATGTGCCTCTGGGCTTGTGGTGATGGGTGTGTGATGGGCTGAGTGCTCCCTTGGGATCAGGCTGGCTTTTACTTGGGCCTCACATCTGGTGTCCTTCCTTTGTGCTCCACATGTCTGTGGAGATGAACTGCTTATCCCTTAATCTAATGGGGGTCTGACAGTGGTCTTGAGGGGACTTCCTTTGGAGGATTAACTGTGGGGAATGAGATGCTGAATGAAGTATAAGCACAGTATGTCAATACTGACTAATGCAGCAGTTGCTCCAGGTTATGTATTTTTTAGTTTCATGTCCAGACAGCATTTGGCAGCAGTTGGTGGGACTGTAAGTATGTGCATGCTGGCCAGCCCGTCACAAGTGTTGCGTGTGTGTTGGCTGGATGGTCTGTGTGCCCTGAGCTCCAGAGCTGCATCGAGAGAATTTGTTTGTCCAGTGGGTATTATGGGCAGCAAAGGCGGGAGGAGCACTGCTCTTCTACGATGATGTTGATGTTTTGGTAAATTTATGGTAATTAATCTCACAGATTTATGACAGCGGGATGTTTCTTCTTTTTTGTTCAGATTCCTTTGGGACTCTTGTTCTTCCAGTAGTAAGTATTTTTTCCCTTTCTTCCTTCCTCAGAAAATGTTGACTCCCTATAATTTACCATCAATTTGTGTTGATGATATATTTTGCCTGTGATCCCACCTATTTTCACAGTCTCAAATGAGTGTATTTACTGACCAATAAACCAAGGAGGTTTCAGATCAAATGCTCTGCAGCTTGTTAGAAATAATTACAGGATTTGGGAGCTGATTTCCAGAATCAACACAAACTATCATAAAACTTCAACACAGAAATTTGATTTGTGGCTTTTTTTGCTGGCCGATAACCTACATCTGTATTTTAGAAACATTGTGAAGGCTAATTGCAGCTGAAATAATTGTGCAAAGCAATGATTGAGAAATATTAAAAATATATTTTTATACATTCTTTGTGAGGGTTTGGAAATGCACATTTAGTGAAAGTACATTAAAAAACCCAAATGTGTATCTTGAATTGTGTGTTGTGTATGAATCCTGAATTTATAATCCTGGATGTTCATCTTGCAAACCCAATCTAAAGAGTTATGCATTTATATAAGGAAAAAAAGTTTTACCAGAGTCATCCATAAGTCTGAGTATGCCTTAATCCAGTGGGTTTAAATTCTGATCTCAAATAAACCATGTATCTGATTTAAAAATGTGGAAATATTTGATAGATGGATAATCAATGACAATGGGCAGCTCAACATTATGGTGATTACTACGCTGAAATGCATCTCTATGAACTATACATTAACAAACATAGAAAATTCTCTTCATTTAAAAAAAAAAATTAAACTAAGAAATTTCTTAACATAATCTGGCCAGATCTTAAAATGTTCAAGCGCCTAAAACTAGGCAGAGGACTTTCCTCCATCTTTTGATGCTATTTGAAGTGATGAAAACTGACTAATTTTTTAACAGCAAGATTATTTATTTATTTGTGTAGCCACAGTAGACTTAGGTTTTGTCCAAAGTGTAATTTGCTGTTAGCGGAAGGTGGGTAATGAGTTTCTGGATTCAGCCTCATCTTTTCCAGAGGAAACAGTAGCTGCTTTGTCTGAGGTACTCATGATGGTGGTTGGTGTAGTCAGAACTACGTGAGATGGTCTTTTTCTCTCTTGTGTTAGGAGTGCCAAAATGGGGATAGTAATACCATTCATTTGGGCTGTTTTGACTAAGATAAAATATTTTCACAGCCAGTTCCTGCTGCTTAGTGTTAAAAGCTGCCTTGCTCATACTTGCATTGAGAAACAACCCTTTAGAGAAGGAGCTGGTGGGGCTGAGGTAGTTACTATTATTGTAGCAATGGCCTTCTGGAAGTGTTGTATTAGTGCAGTTTCTGGTAGCATAGATGTGTGAAACAGAAGGTGGGTTACACTGCACCTCAGCTGTCCTAATACACTATGGCAATGCAAACGTCATTGTCTCTGACCTTTGCATCAAGAAAGGTACAATAGGCAGTTTTGTCACCATGTTTCAGGAAGGAAAGATTTTTTGAAATATAAAAAGTGTAAAAATCTAGGGAGCAACCCATTCTATCATTATTTGTGATAGGAAAGAGGTACAGGAAAATAGATGAGGTCTCTACATGGCATTTACAGATTTTTAAAAAAGAAATCAAAGACAGTACTTGCAAGCATGTTAAAATGATGCTGTAAGAGTACAATTCACGGTAATGATGAAACAAAACAAGTTTGTTTCTCCCCATTTTGAGTTGAATGATTATAATGTGTCGTGGACTTCTTGTAGCGAATTCTATCTGCTTTTTAGGGATTACAGCTTATTTAAGAAATAGTAATACTCATAAATGAATTAATTTTGAGGTAATATTTGACAGATGCAGTAACTAAAGCTGTTCCTCCTATTTAAGATATTGCAGAATACTTGGCATGGAATTTGGAGGGTGTTGAAATATGTGAATCATATGTTCTTGGCAATGTGTGTACAAAATCCTGCAGCAGAAGAAAATGCAAAATCCGTTTTAATGTGGAACTTTGCATCTAAAATTTAATTCTATAAATCCAGATTTTAAAGGAGGGATATCTTCATCCCATGTCTTCATATGCCAGCAAATGAGTGAAAAAGAGACTTTTTATTTTTCCCCCTTCCTGATTTTTTTTTCCTGGCTTGCTTTTAAAAAACAGAAGTCAACAGAGAGGGATGGAATTGTAGTTGATTCCTCTTTATAGGTAAACACAGAGAGAAGGAAATGTATTCTCTACAGACATTTGCATCTACCTCATTTGTCACCCAGTGACATTTTCCATGTTTTTGAATCCCCGTTACCTCACTGTGTGCTGTTAAAATGAGCTTTGACAGCAGTACAGCCTTTCTTTATAGGACTTGGTAGGATACTTTTGAAGTGCAGTGCCTGGTGAGTTAACAGCTGTAATTTTCATTACACTGCAAGACGGGTGCTTCAGTTCCATACGTTATGCTGAAGAATGCAAACCTGTCTGCTTTAGTTGTCTTAACTTCAGAGGTTTTACTCTAGATATACAGTTTTAACTCCAAACAGAAGCATGTGACTCTTAAGCTTTTCAGCAGGGCTGCTTGTTGGAATGAGCTGTGTGCTGTGTTAGAACTCTTTTCCTTCTTCAAAGAGCCATTCTGGCGGTACAGAAGCCAGCATCTGGGCTGGGATGTCTCTGGGGTCACTGCTTGTCGGTGAAGGCTCTGCTCAAGTAAAATTCCGGTGTGCTGCAGCATCTCAGCTTTGAGCCTTTCAGCCCCTGTGACTGGGACTCCTCCCAGCTAACTTTAGGAAATGAAGTGATGCATCTGAATTATGAGCTCTAGATTTCCTCTGTGCATTGGAAAGACACAGAGAGAGAGAGAGGAAATCTGTGCGTGATTACTCTGATCTTATGTGGCCTAAATTTCCTTGCCAGTGATACCTGTCTTTTCTGCCAGCGCTGAGAGAGCCTTCAATGTCTATCCAAACTAAGTTAACCATATAAAAATTTTGTTCCTTTATTTCTTAATATTTTGGGAAGAATAATTACTTTACTTTCTAAATCAGTCACACTATGTGCTGTAATTATGAATCATTGAACTGAAATAGGGCAAAATCAGTGAGGTTTCTGTTGAAAAGCAGTACCTCCCCTCATGAGATATTAATTCTGTATTTGATTTTTCTGCCTCATAGGACATAAAGCTAAAGGTTGTAAAAAAGCAAGTGCAAAGTTCTCTTACTGTGCTGCTCATTTTGCTTACACATACCTTCTTCATATCTTTTTTTTTTTTTAATTTATTAGCAAAAAGTGATGAAGAAAAATATTAGCCCATTATATCAAACCCAGGAAATTTCTAAATAATTGAGAAGAGAGAGCAGAATGTATGTATGTGTGAAACTATAAATTGCATATGAATGCATAGAGACTTATATCGTTGAAAACCTGGCTACTACTTAAAATTAGATGGAAATGTGTTGAAAAGATGCTTCTGATAATACATTTTCATGTCATTGTTGAAATAACACTTTAAAGTCATGAAAAAAATCCCCTTTTTGAGAACTTACATAAGTTAAGAAGTTCAGGTATATATTAATTCTTTATGTCAAATGCTTTTTAAATAATAGTATCTTCAAGAATATTTTGGATACCTAACAGAGTCACTATTTCTTTTTAAGCTGCCTCTGAACAGTGCTTCTGGGAATTATGAATTACTGGTGGAAGGCCATGCTGATGGCCGGCACATCTTCTCTAACCGTACCAACTTGATGTACATGTCAAAGAGCACCTCTGTATTCATCCAGACTGATAAATCTATGTATAAACCAGGACAAGATGTGCTGTTCCGGATTGTCACTGTCTATCCTGACCTTAAACCTTACAAAGTGTCTCTGAATATATATATACGAGTAAGTATCCACAGGAACATAGTTACATGTTGGAATGTGTCATATGTTCCAAATGTGTGACAAATACAGATCATATGTATTGCTACCTAAATCTTGCTAGCAAGGCCACTCACATTTAACATGCAGCTTGACTTTTCTCCTAGGATCCTCGGAAGAAATTGATTCAGCAGTGGTTGATGGAGGAAAGTGATTTGGGTGTAGTTTCCAAAAAATTTCAGTTATCAATGAATCCTCCACTAGGAGACTGGTCCATAGAAGTGGAAGTGAACGTGAGTATTAACATTGCCAAATCGCAGAGAGATTTATTTCTTCTGCTAGATGTGTATAAAATTGTGTTTACATTGCTGATACCAGTTATAAATATGGATCATGAGATGAGCAAATCCTTCTGTCATGTCATATATGATGCAAGATACTATGCAAAGATACTGTGTAAACCTCATAATATTTTCAGTGGTATATGGTTTTGTAGGGAAGGATACAAAAACCCCCAAACATACTTTATCCTAAGCTTTGTGTTTTGATTTTGGAATACAAATGTTATTAAAAAAGTAAGGGGTTGTAATAGTAAGATAAAAGAAAGATCTTACAGAATATTGTTTTTTCTTTTGAAGTGAAATGCCCTTATGTTTTGCAAGCAAATACACAGAAATTCATGGTACCATGCTGTGCAGCCATTTGGTGTCTCAAGGGTTGAGGAACCAAGACTATTTACAGATCTTAGTCTAGTTTTTGCCTAGTTTCAGCAATTTACAGTGACTGGTGAGTTACTGAGAAAAAAATAATTTTGTAAAATAGAAAGGATGACTAGTAATACAGAACTGTGGCAAAACAAAACTGGAAAGGTCTGTGTTGCATGTTGCTATTGGTAGTAGTTCTCCCAGGCCAATCCTTTAAGCTGTACACTCCTCATACACCATGGAATATATTTCAAAAATAGCTGTTCAAAACTTGGTGTGTCAGGTTTATTCAGTCTACTTTTAAATGCCGTATTTGGGAACTGCATTTCCGACTTGGCTTGCAGTGGCTGTTCAGAGACATTTAGCAAGTACACACAGGACTGCTTAATGTTACGTAATGAGGGAGATGATGGGTAGAAAGTTGAAAAACTCATGTGATCATGTATTACTTGGGAGTAATGTTTACCAGTACCAGTTTTGTTTGATAGATTTCTATAGGCTGAGGTATGTGAGGGTGGTGCTCAAGTGAGTGTCAGAACTGGATTTTTCAAACACTGTTGTCATGTGGGTGTGGAGTTGTTGCTGTTGTCTGTGATGGGAAAAATGTATTAAATTGTTCCTGTGCTCCTCCCTGTGCTCTGCCACTCCTTCCCATCCCCTGACTGCTGTTTCAGTACCTTCTCAGTCACACTGAAGCAGCTGTAGTCAGGCTGAGATCTAAAGTGCAGTGGGGAAGTGACCCAAATTGAAAAGCATCTGTGTGTTTTTCTTTGCCTAGATCAGACCAGCTGAAAGCCATCCCCACTCACAGCCATTGTAGGTGCTTTTCAGCAGGTGGGGAAGTGTGGCTCAGACGTGGGAACAAAGGCTGCTGACAGTGGTGGGCTCCTTCAACAGCTCACTTGCTAAGCAAAAAAGTGTTTGAGTGTTTTTGAAATGTTGCTTGGGCTTTCTGCAAAGGCTTAAGTAATGCTGAAATCAGGAGATAAGTGATGAAGGAACTGCAGCAGCTGTTTTCAGGATTTGAGTGCCACTCCCTCCTGAAACAAAACCAAAAAGAAAAAAAATGTAAAGTTGAAATAAAAAATGCCTTGTAAATTCATCTGGGCTAATGAAACAGCTGTGAGACAAGTGAAGTGAAACCTTAATAGACTGTAGTTGATGGTATTGTAAATTTTAGCCATACAGTACTTCTGCAGAAGGTTAATAATCCTGGAAAATATAGGTCAGAGTGGGAATGTCTCTCAAGTCATGAGTAACAAGGAGAAAGTAAATAGGGAACACTTTGTTCCTGTCTGTTTCAACACATAGCTAAAAGGCATCAGGTAAAGGAGGTAAAGGGTGATTTCAAAATGACTGAAACATCGTAACTGAACTGCAGAGCACAGTGCTGGCAGTTATTTTGAATACTGAAAATTCAGGTGGGATCAAAGTGTCTGGACAAATTCACAATACACTCCATTGAGAACTAATAACTAGAAAGCCCTTAGGTGTCAGCTCAAGACACAGTGTCACTCCTGGCTACCCTGATGGTATTTTCTATTACTTCATGGTTGCCTTTTTGGAAAACGCATTGTAACAATGCTGATTGCTGGAGTAGCTGAATACAAAGGAACCAAACTCGTGATAAAAGTAGATCAGTCTAAATGTCTCCTTTTGACATTGAAACTCCTTGAACTGAAAATTAAAATAGAGAAGAAAAAGAAGAGTACATTATACTAAAGAAAAGGAAAAAAAATTAGACCTTGGGGTTCAGATAAACCTGGCTATTCTTACAGGGCTTATGCTTTGGGAATGGAACGGCAACCCCAAGTCCCACACAGAAATACTTATGTTTACTTTCAAGCCCTTTTTTGTTTACATCTGCTCCACTTTAATTTTCAAAGTCCATATTAAATATAATGACAAAGCAATATGCGCTATTTCTACAACATGTGCCTGTATGGCATCTTACACTGATAAGGGTATCATATACAAGGTACAAAAAATTACTATTGCAGTATGCACACTATTACATTAGGACTACCTAATGTAGTGCCTGATGTGTTGTCTCACAGACTGTTATTTTTCTGGTAGTTTGTCAACCATTGGATTAATGAAACCTGCAAGATGCCTTGCAGAATAAAGGAAAATAACTTTTCTAATGGGAAATGCTACTTTATTCTCTTGGTTGCAAGGGAGCTTATGCCGTGAAATACAAGGTCATATGGGATGGGATTCAGTTTGAACGTTAAGGTGTGTGGGTGTCTCTGTGTGGGTGATGTAGTGAAGATTTAGTTGGTGATCACTCCTAGTAGATATTTCTAGCTATTATCTGTATTTCTAGCTATTATCTGTATACTCTCTGTTCTGCAGCAGTTCTGCTGTTCAAGGGAGGTACAGATTTTATTGGGTCATATATAAAGTTACATAGATTCATCAGTCTCTTCCTGATAACAGAGGTCACTGAGAACTTAGATTTACTGCTAAGGAAGACTTAGTATATGACTGGGATTTTTAATAGATATGTCTACCTATCTCTAACTAGTACTGCCAGCTCTGGCTCTGCATGGCATCCAATGCAGCTTATGGATCTGTTCAGGCTTTAGGAACATCTTCATACGGAAACTCAGAATGATCTCTGTGTGACTTAGCTATCCTGATGCCGTGACCTGAACTTTCTGGTAAAATAGCCAGCCTTTCTTTCTCAGATTTCTCTCATCTTTAAAGAGTTGTTAAATGATTAAATAACATTTTCCTTCTCGTGACTGCAGATCAGTTTCCAAGTGTACTGAATTTTGATTTTTGGAAGTGCTGCCTCTGAATCCTCTTTTAAATCAAGTTTTGGCTGCTTGCTGCTGTTACACATCCTGTAGTATTTTTTAATAGAAGTTCAGGTGTTAGTACAGCTGTTCCAGGAAAACTCAAGACAGGGTAATTACAGTCTGGTTTCCAAGTCTCTACCTTGTATTTTAGTTGGATATCTTATATTTCCTGTTGCTGAAAGACTTCTAGTTACTGAGTTTTAGTAGCATGCACCTCCAACCAAAAGTTGTTTCTAGTTATATGGAATTTTTTAATCTAATTTATGGAAGTTGTTATGTGTAAATTTATGATCAAATATTGAGAAGTAGTAATGTTTCAGGTGCAACAAGGGCTTTCCAAAATATTTTTAAGAGTATTATTTTCTTTTAAAGCTTCAGCTATAAAGCAAATTTCAGAATCAACTGGGAATGATTATGTACTTTACACGTTGAATTTTTTAACTTCTGAGGTTTAATATATGTTGCAGTGTATCCACAGGGGATTCTGTCATGTTTTGTTGCTACGTCAGCTACAGATTTCACGTTTTATGCATTAAGTTTGATGTTATATATATAATAGCTTTAAAAAAGCGTCACATTTCTTCAGAATCAGGCCGTACATAAAACCTTTGGCATTGGCTGAGTATTCAGTAGTTTGCAGATGTGCACAGATATTCAGTTAGGATCTGCTAGTGTAAATAGTGGTGACACTGGTGGGACTCTGACTAGTTTTTGGAGACTGCGCTGTTGAATTTGAACAGAATTTCATGTTGGAATTTGTTTCCTGCATGTGAAAACAAAGTATGGAAGTGATCATGAAGTGCTTCTATTAGTTCTGTCTAGACAAAAACCTGTTTTATTTAGCTGCAAAGCCAAGACGGAAGAGTGCTCCTGACAGGGCCTGTGAGACAATGAGGTAGCCCTAGGAATGCAGCTGGTGCCAGCACTGCACTTTTCCAGGGCAAAACCCTGGACCACACCCAGAGTCTTTCCCCATACACTAACAGTGATGCATGTGAATGTCAGAAACAAATAAGAAAACAGACCCAGACCAGCTTAATTTCAGGGCCTTTGGTTGCCAGAGAAGAAAAATAATCTGTGGGGAGCAGCTCCTGTGCCCTCACTTTTGCTGGATCAGACCTGATGAATTAAAAAAGGACAGTTCATCACAGCAGAGCAAAATCTGGACTGTAGTTGTTAGGGATTCCTGGATGTCAGGATCCATGGCATCTAAGGCCCACCTGCAGAAAGGCTCATCCTCATCATCGCAGAACCCTTGTATGAACCTCTTTTTGGCACTGTTTTCTTACTCTGGGCGATGGGCACAGAATGCAATACATGTTTTGCAGTTAAAGAAATGCTGATTTAGAACAAAATGTTGTTTGCCTGGAAGGGTGAGCGTGCTTAAGCAGGAGAAGGCATGGAAGACAAAACCTGTACTAGAATAAAGCAGCTCTGGAAAAAATGGAATAGGCATGGTGTTGTTTTTCTATCTTAAAGAAAACCCCTAAAAATCTCTCTTGGGTTGTGCATGTGTAACTAACTGCTTGTCTCAAAAGCCATTATTCCTGGAAACTGGTTTAACGACTTCCACTCCAATATGTTTGAACAGTATTTGACAAAGAGACAGCCTTGCCCTGATGAACTAAAACGATAGAGTGGTTGAAGTGCTGTTACTTGTCCTACTTCAGACCAGCTTGGATAAAAAATGTGTCAGTGGAAAAAGTGCCTTGGTATTCAAATCATCAAGATGACCAAGTAAAGTCTTTGCCTTTCCCTGAACTATGAAGCACAGCTAGATTTCTGTCACGAAGCTTGTATTTTAGAGAAGGTGCAGCCAGGAGTACTAGCCTCAATGTAATCTCTGTTTTCTACTACTTACAGTTCTCTTAGTTTTTAGTTGTACCTTTTTTTTTTTTTTTTTTTTTTTTTTTGCTTCTAAGATAACGTGCAACAAA
This sequence comes from Origma solitaria, assembly GCA_013397895.1. Lineage (NCBI taxonomy): Eukaryota > Metazoa > Chordata > Aves > Passeriformes > Acanthizidae > Origma > Origma solitaria. Next base: position 775,974 of record VZRL01007178.1, on the reverse strand, counting down.
ATTACCAAATTTTATTTTCAAGGGAGATGCTTTTTCACCATATTCTCTGGGGTACCATTTTGTCCAGGGTTTGCTTTATGGCAAGGGTCACATATGTGCTTAATATTGGAAATAAAAGCTGAATAGAGAATGAGATGTGAGCTAAATTCACTACAGGTCACTTCCCTGAGATACATGTTCCTAAGACTGCTTGATAGTTATCTGATTGTGGACTGATTTATTTATGTCAGTGCTGTAGCATTTTGTGTTGCAAGTATTATGATTTGCACAAATGTTGTGAAAATAGCTGGCTCTGCCTGAATATTTTCAAACTTAGGAACGTAAATGTGGCAGTTATTTTGGTGATCAGTGACTTAATCATGAAATTGGCAGCAATCTGATTTTTACTTTGATAGGAGTATTTTTCTAGGAAATGTGTAAATACATATGTATAAAGGGCTTACTCTGAGATGCTTAATTTGCAGAGTTGTTGATCAGGTAACAAAAGTTTATAAATATTGCTTCAGGCTTTGGTCCTCGTCCTGGGGTTTTTACCACAGGAGTTCTCAGTTTATCCTTTCTTACCACGAACAGTCATTCCTATCTGATACACCTTGATGCCACCTGACAATTGGTTATCTGTATTCATTCTCCTTTCCCCTCCTGAAGAAAATCAGGAAATAAGTGAAAAAAATAGAAAAGTAGGAAAATAGAACACAAGTAACTGCACATTATGTGTTTTTAAAATTCCTTTCCTTGAATTTAAGTAACAAATAAGTAAAACAAGAAGATGTAACACAAGAGTATCTCTGCTGAAGTAAGTATGACAGTAGACTGTAATAAATTTCTAGTCACCTTTTGAATGTAGATCATAAGATTATACATGCTTTTGAAATAGTGTAGTCCGCTAGATAGACGCTGTGGGAGCTTCTTGTTTGCAGAAGTCAATGTAAGATGTGCTAGCAAAGATACTGCCGGTGTGTCAGTCACAGTTTATCATGATGATTGTGACTACTCATGCTAGGTAGTTCTATGCTACCTAGCTCAGGTATTCCATTTTTTAATATAGAAACCAGGCATATGTAGATGTCTACAGGGTGGAAGCTGCACAAGCTTTTCATTATGTATAATTAAAATCTATTTCATATGATCTTCTGTGCCCTTCTGTTTTGCAAATACATACTGCTGGTCTCTACAGGAGCTGATAATGATTGAGCCATGATTTAAAATCACACCATGTCAGAAATTGTAATTTAACATGAATATGGGTGGGATTTGACCAAGAAGGTATGTTAAGCATACTAATCTAACCACAACTGTATGTATTTTCTCATATGAATTTTTTTCAATAGGGTCAAGTTCATTATCAAAGATTTAAAGTGATGGAATATGGTAAGTGTTATTTAAGGGACATATAACAGTGACCAAAATCAGTAGTGATTCTCCATTAATTTGTACTAGCTTCCCTTGGCTGGCATGAACCTTTTAAATACTCACAGAAAGTTTAATTTTCAAATCTTTGGCTTCTCTGAGACTGACAAAAAATACCATCTTATCAGCTGCCCTGTTTATCTCTGGTAGTTTTAATGATCCCAGAATATCTTTATAGTGTCTGGTTGTGAAGCTTGCTGGTGAATCTGTAAAGGCTGAAAAGCTAAATGTTTTATATTTCAGACTTAAAAGCTTATGTGCAGGCTGCTTTTATGATGCTTTGTTCCTCTTTCAGCAAAAAGCCTTAGTCTGGGGTTTGGGTTAAAAATATATCTTACCTTATATTAGGAAACTTAGGAAACTAGTAGACTTTATCAAATTACATGTTCTAACCTTATTCCTTAAAAAAAATTCCCTTTGTGAATTTAATGCCTTCTGTGATTATTTTTTAGTTTTACCGAAATTTGATGTCATGATAACAACACCCTTATACTACTCTTTGAGAGATGAAGATGTAACTGGTGTTGTCTCTGCAAAGTAAGTAAATCACTGATATTGTTGTCACCCCCACTCTTAAGAAACTTATTGTGGGTCTCTAAGTGTAAAAGTAAAAACGTATATTTAGAATGCTAATAAAGCCCCATCTATTCAAAATTGTTCAAAATAAGTTTCTAGTTACTGGATTTTGTTGTAACAAGGTTCAATAGATCTTCAGACTTCTAGTAAGTTCTTTTGATCTGGTGAACACACTTCTAGCCTATAGCTATACATTTTCAGCTAGATTATTTGAAAATTTCTTAAGTTTCTTGCTTGTAATATGTATTTTGATGCCTTTTTTTTGTTGTTCTTGCAATTCTTTTATGGTACTCTCCAATTTACCACATTAAGGTCTGTAGGTTGTGTAACTATATTTTATTGGACTACTCAGAAAATTAGGCAAACTTCTATGAACACTCTTCTTGTTCCAATAAATCAACATTGTGGATTTCAAGTATAGGTTTCTCCTACTTATCAAAATGCCTATACCTGCAAATGGATAAAGAATTAAAAGCTCTTGAGAAATTCAGAAGAGGCTTCAGTGTAGACTCTTGTGTAAATAATATTTTATTTTTCAGAGGAATAAATATCTAGACAAAAATTTACTATGCACTAATCTCAAGTAGAAATTAATTTTATTTTTGAAGATGAGAGCCAGATAGAGCTACCTGATAGATCCATCCAAGAATACCAAAATAAAGTGTCTGTCATGGGTTATCTAATGCCTTAAAATGCATACCTCCTGAAGAAGCATTTAATTTATAAGTGAAATGCAGACATGATTGTTTAGCAAGCTATTTAAATTAAATGCTTGGACTATGAGAAAACACTTAGTTCCGAGGAGTCCATGCAAGCTGACATTATAAATTATCAAGGGCAGGTTGGATGGGGCCCTGAGCAACCTGATCTAGTGGCTGGCTTTCCTGTCCATGGCAAGGGGATTAGAACTGTATGACCTTTAAGATCCCTTCCATCTCAAACCATTCTGTGATTCTGTGAATCTTAAAAGGGGCAATTTTAAAAAAAGTTTTCCTTGCCTTTTTTCCTCATTGTGTTTTGCTTTTGGAATCTATTACATGCCAACTACTATTTGGTTTCTTGAGCTATTTTGGTCTTCCACAAGGTACTTGACTCTTTCATTTGGTATACTCATAAGGTATTTGAAAGTGTAGCTATCTGCTGCAATAAATTCATACTTAGACACCGGTGAGTCATCTGAGATTGAATCCCAGCAGTGACAAAGTTTTACTGATACATTAGAATTATTTATAGAGAATAACTTCATTGTAGGTGATTGTTTTTACAGCCATAATGCCTCTTTATACAAAGAGTTTATATTCCCCTTACACTTGTAGATGTCATAAAACCCTTTTCCTTTTTCATCTCTGGAGTATTACTAGATTAGTTAAGTACAGAGATGCTGCCCAATGGCAGTATCATTTCAAGGTTAATGGCAGCTTATTACTGTGAGACTGAGTTGAAATGCAAGACAGTGTTATCAGAGTTATTCCTGTGACTATGCTGTTTGATTTTTCTTTCTGTCTGCTTCTCAGCTTTGATAGTACTTCAGTGGCTGCATAATGATTTAAAGTTATCACATCTGAATGTATTACTGCTGAGGACTAGAATGATTTTAGGTGTCCTGTCTATCCCCATGTCATTCTTCCCTGCCCTTACTTCTGTCTCAATCTGATAATGTAATGGTTTCTCTTAAGTATGACTTAGAACCATTTATACAAAATTTTTATTTTATTGCTGCTCAGTGACTGCAGTTTGCTAGTGTCATCCTAAGAAGGGAATATGTTACAGTTTTCAGATTTCTCACAGCTGGACATTGTTTGCAATGATTTCTTGAGACTGATTACGAAATAATTAGTAATAGTTATTACCAAATCTGTGGAGATAATCTCATTTTGTGTTATCAGCATTTGGTAAGCAACATACTTATACTTCCCACATCCCATTCAACCTCTGCTGGACATTAGGTATGATGCTACACCAGTGTTCTGTTCAATAATTTCCATTTTTTTAGCTTAATATAGTTAACTTTTGTACATTGTACAGCCCATAAGAATTTTAGTAGGTTTGTAGAGCTTGTGTGCAGGAAAGAGCAGCTCTGTGTATCTTCTTCAGGTTTTGGGCTTCCAGCTTTAGTGTTGATCAACTGGTCTCAGTATTGCAAACTCCCATGTTTCAAAGTGGAAATGTGTTCTAGCCACGTTTGAGGCCAGAGAATAATATTTTAATAGGATCTTTTGCCTTGAGCGCTCTTCAGGAGCCCAAGCTCTGGAGGGTGGTGTGTTATTTGACTTTGCCTGATGTGTTTCAGGTACACATATGGAAAGCCAGTGAAGGGAACTGTAACAATCACTTGCCTTTCTGTCTCTTACTGGACAAACAAGAGAAATATAACAACAACAATGGAGGTGAGTTGTCCTTTAGCAGTTTAAATCTGTGTCCTGTTGTGGATTAAATGATGCCTGGAACCATTCCTGAATGCTGAGTTCAGCTGGCATGGTCTATGGAATGACTTGCATGGAGAGTGTTAAACTCTCTTTAATTTCCAGCCTGAAGCATGTACATTCAGACTTGTTGGGAATTATACTTTGCACCTGTGCTCCCTTTACCTGTGCCTGGAATTTCCTTTGCAGAATACTGGTTGACCCAGGTAGAAAAGTTTACCAGGAGTCGCATATGTACCGGAGAACCCATGCCCAGGAGTGCTCCCTGGCTCTATGTCTGTCCTGCACACTGAACCCTTTGTCACAAGGCCAGAGGAGAACAGTCCAATAGTCTAGGTGGAGCTCTAGCATGGTAGAAACCAAAGCATTTTGCCTACTAATTGCCAGTGATTATGTATGAGCTAGGCAGTAGTTGTAACCTGAAGCATGAAATTTAAAAAGACATAGAGTTTCAGTCTGAAGACTTAAAAGAGGTGATAGATTCATTGCATTCTTTTTGCAAAATCAGACATTTTACTTTTGAGATGTGGACTGTGTTTAAAATACGTTAAATTTTTGCTACATGAGGTGACTCTAATTTTCTATTTGCTGACTTCAGCCACTGTCTGACTTCATGTCTTCAGCAGCACTTAGTCTACAGAAACTCTGAGCTCGGATGTTGAATAGGGTGTACCCCTCTCCTCAGGCAGGAACCTGTTCATTGTATTGTTCTGTAAAGCTTAGGTACCACTGTGCTTGCCATGTAGAAGTGGATAATTCTAGACATTAGGGAGAAAAAGGTAACTTTTTCCATAAAGTATTGTTGCCTCTAAAATAGTGGTGAACTTCTACTGGACTTAATAAAAATGGTTACTGACAGCAAAAAAATAAAGGGTCAGCATTCATAATTTTCTGGTATTGACACTCCAAAACTTGTATATGGAGAGAGCTGCAAGACTTAACCAGAAATAAGGTACTGTAGATGGAAAGGCTATTCTGGGTCAACAGTTATATTTTCCTACATTGCAGATAAATGGATCTGTGAATGTAACCTGTAACAAGCTCATGTTGCAAAACTTGAATGCTGAGCAGTCGTGGCACCACGGTGACGGCGATTACACAGAGCCGATAGAAATGATCGCGGTGGTGACGGAGTCACTCACAGGTATGTGGCTCTGTGAGCTCTTCTGAGAGAAATCCAGAGTAGGTGGTGCTGGAAGGCCTTACTGCCATGTGGAAGAGCTTGGGGCGCTAGAAAAGTATCATGTGCTGATGTCAGCACAGACCATCCATATGCAAATATATTGCCTGAATGTTGCTTGCCTAGAAATTAAATAGTTTACCCAGCTGTTAACTTGGTTGAATAGAGTTCTGTGCTAAATGATTTACTAAATAACCAAGCAGTACATTTTGATGGGAGCTTAAAGTCAATGACTGATCATTTCTGATGAGAAGAGCAGGCAGAAAGAATTGCTAGCATTAGCCTGAATTTCACAGACTTAAGTTTAATCATAAACTTACCTGACTTGTGTATTTGTAAACCACATTAGAAGAAAGAGTTCTCTGGTCCTATGTTGTCCACTGTCTAGCCTCTTCTAGATGGACTGATTTGCAAACTGAGGGGTTTTTTTGTGAGTTCATGTTCCATTGCACCTTGCACATTAGAAAAAAACCATTTGATAAAAAACTTCTGCCTGCTCCAGGTTTCATTACAGCCTTTGTGTAGAAACCGCAGCAAGGTGAAGCTGGCTGATCTGCAATTTAGTAAGTTCCTTCCTTGTGTCATTCTGTGTGCATGGAGCCTATGTGGTACATCTTATTTAGCATTGTGGCAGGCAGTACCAGTGCATATAACACTTTGTACTGATGCTCAGCTAAAGGGATGAAGAATGATAGGAGTGGAAATGGTGAAAAATGTGATAAAATTATTTAAAAATCTTGGGCAGTAAGTTGTATAGGTGCTGAAGTAATATGCGTGTTAAATGCATGTGGTCTAAACACATACAATTTTTCAACAGGAATCTCCCAAAATTCAAGTACCATCATATTTCCAAAGCAAAGTGACTATTTTATTGAATTTCTGGACTACTCTAGAGTTATAAAGCCTTCTCTGAACTTCATAGCTACTGTAAGTTCTTTTGTTTGATTATCATCGTAAATGTGACTTCTCTTGTATGCTTAGATAGCGAAGTTTGCCTTGGATTTTTAAGTGTAGTTTACAGATCTGTTTCCAAATTCCCTCTTTTTCCACAATACATATCAGCAAATTCTAAACTTGGAGGTATTTGCTCTAGAAAAGGATAAAATGGCAGGGAATGCTGTAATATTGGCAAGATTTATTTGAGTATAGTTTGTCAGCATTCTTATGGAAGAAAAACCTTCCCTAGCTGGTTCTTTTCCATTAGGTGACTGTGCTTTAAAGCAACAGATTAGTTATTGAGTTCCAAACCTCCTTATAATATTTATGTATCTAACTGTGTGTGTATATATGTATATATACAAATATATACTTTATATAGTGTATTTGTATATTTAAGCAGCTTTTACATAATTCAATTAAAACTCATCAAACCATGTTGCTCTCAAGTGGAAGTGTTGTTTCTGCCTCCTTTCTCGTGCCAGCTGCAGTCCACTCATAGAAGTATTTCATGCTCTTAATTCTGTCCCTCATCCGCATTCAGTATTTTTACATTTTGCAGAGGTTGCATATTGTATCACTGCATTTTGTTTGAAAAGGGGAATCAGCTTTACAATTCCTGAGCCTTTACTGTATAGAAATCAAACCTAAATAGCAGTGATTTAGGCTGAATATACTCTTCCAGAGTAGATTGGCTCAAGACTTAGCTTTATGCTAGCCTGATCATTTGGGCTTTCGGTTTTTGTGCTTTTCATTTTCCTTGCCAGCATCCTAGTTTGAATCCACTGGCTTCTTTTCCTCCTCTTCCAAAGATGAGCTGAGTGAGAGGTAGCTGAGGCATCTGACAATTCTTGCAGCTGACAGAGAGGAAAATATCAGTTATGCTCCTAGAGAAATGTGAGTAAACAGCTGCTGCTGTTACTAGTAAGTGGAGATCTGCATATGCTCTTCAGAGAGACAATAGGAAAGTAATGTCCAAGGAGGAGAGGTAATGCAGTGACAGATCTATGGACTGAAAAAGGGAGACATTAGTTCAGTGCTTTTAAACATAAAAGTTGGTTTTTTTGTAGTGTATAATGCAGAATAAGAATGGTTTTACTGGATGAAAATGTTTACTGCTCGAACGTGGGCATAAAGGTTGATGTAAGTTGTAGTGGTGATTGATGTATGATGGAGTGAAGAAGTAGCACACTGTCCATTTTGGGCCTGGTTTCAGTCTTCAGCTCATTTGATGAATTCATAAACACGTCTGACTCAGCACTATCTCTGCTCATCTGACTCATTTTCCTGCATGTGATATAAATGTTAGGTTGTCTTTCTTGTGGTGAAATACAAGTGATAAAATTAAATACTCAGGCCGTAGGTTGGATATGTGTAATTTACCTGAGACACAGACATTTTCAACTAGAAGAGTAATTGGGAGAGCTGAAATGCAGCATGTCTACTTTGCTTTTTCTCTTTTTTTATTCTCTGGAGTTAGGAATAATTTTGTTCTTACCTGACTTGCCTACTTGTAGTGCTTACTGGGGAACAAAAATAAAGTTACTGATGTATGAGAAATCTGAGGATGCCTTTGTTTTCTTGCTGTGATGTGAGTGCAAATATATTGTTATGTGTTGTGCATTTTAGCTTTACCCCATTTGATGGGTTTGATAAGTGTTTTCTTTCTTTTTGTTTTAGCTAAAGGTGTCACGTTCTGATAGCAGCCAGCTGACAGCTGAAGAGAGGCGGAATCTTGTAACAATCACTGCACAACAGTCAGACCTGCTTTTCCATCCCTCTTCGCTTTCTCACCTGGAAAATGAGGCAACAGAGGAGAGAAATCTGACAGTCCATGTCCTGAACTACACAGTCCCAGAAAATGGAGTAATTGATGTTGAGTTTCCAATCCTATCTGATACAAAAACTCTGAGAGTTCAGGTACTGCTTTGTAACGTTGCTTTGGAGCGTTGACACAACAAATCGCGTGGGCTGCAGTCAATGATATGCTGTCCTGCCATCTGCCATAGCTGACATGTCACCTGTTGTTATTTTTGTTACTTCATATTCATGTTACAGCTGGGAAGAAGAAGACAGATCATGTCAAATGGGATCTAATAATTGCACCAAGATACCAAAGGAAGAAAAAACCAGATACCCAAAGCAAGCATAAAGTGGTCTTTTACTAAGGCTACCATGCTCTTGTAAACAGTACCATATATATGAACATCACAGATTTTGCTGTTTTGTTAAGAGGTTTTTTTTGCACTGTCTTGCAGGCAGAGTTCCTCAGCAGTAAGACTGACATAGGTGTTTATGATGTGTTCAGCTCCCCCAGTCAGACTTATCTCCAGGTTCAAACAAAGAGCCAGGATATAAAGGTACAAAAACTGAGCCAAAACTTGCCACAATAAAAACTGTTCAAGTTACTCGTCATGTTTCCGTACTCATCCATATGAATCATATGCTTTTCCTAGGCTGGGAAGCCTTTTGAGGTGAGCATTGCAAGCAACAAGCCAGTGAGAGAGTACCACTATCTGGTAAGTCACTAGTTTTACATATGGGGACAATCCAAAATGACTTTTCCTGACTTGAGAAATACTCCAGTGAGTGGAAACATTAGAGAGATTCAGCATTTTTTTATTGTGCTTTATGAAAGAGGAGGCCCAAAAACTTCCTTCCACTAGGATGCTCCTTTTTGAAAGAGAGTTCTATTTTTCTATCTGGGATGAATGCCCCTGGCACTATAAGGAGGTGCTTCTGGAAAAAGTGCATTTCTGATCTTGGTGTTGGGTTATCTCTGCTTGCAGATGTGAGACAAGGCACAACTGTGAGAGCAATACTGTTTCTGACTGTGCAGAGCATCTGCAATGGGAGAAGGGATAGGGATGTCCCTGGAGCAGCCCAAACTGCAGCTTTGTCAGCAGGTCTTGCCTGCCTCCAGCAGGGGCCTGGTGGAGCCTGTATGCAGATTCAGGACTGTCAGGCTCAGCCTGTGGGTACAGGGTGAGAAGAGCTACTGGCTGGGGAAACAGATGGTTGAGTGGACAGAGTGGCATTGTTAACAAGGGAAATTCATAGGAAGCTTTTTATAATAACTGTCTTGGGTAGTGGCTTGTTTAATTGCTCAGCTGTTCTACTGTATCTTACAGGATCTGAATTGAAAGGTTTATTATATATACCATCATAAGTTTTCCATCCTGTCTTTAACACACACCTGTTCACAGTCTGCACCATAGTGATCATGATAGCTAGGATTATTTTTCTTTCACTGACTTTATCAGGAAAGAAATTAGGAAAACCATATAAAATTTGGGCATTCGTATGTATTTTCTAAAATAGAAACACTCTCTAGAAAGTTTAAAATAAATCAGATCCATGCAACCAAAGGCAGGGAACTGCCCTTCATCTCTCTGTCTGCATTAGTAAGTTCCAATAGGAACAAATATAAAATGAAAAAATTGATGCTGTGGACCCGAAATCCAGGTATTTTGAGGTAGCTTCAGCCTAGCTATAATCTGATGTTAAAACGAATGCCTGCACATTACTGGACCCCAGTTCACAGTCTTCAGTGATGCAAAGTATTCTAAGTAGGGTGTTTTGGAGATTTGCTTTTAAAACTGTATGCCTGATCCAAATTCAAATGCTGTTACAGATGACCCATGTGAGCCAACCCTATTACTGTTGTGTTTTTATATTCTCATAGCATATATGTGCACTTGCTGTAGTTCTTTACTTATCCATAGTGATACAGGAATTAAAACACAGAAAAAATCTATTTCTAGTATTTAAGAATTACATTACCTGCTTGTTCCATGCCCATTTTCAGAGAACTGGTCAACCACTTGGTAAAAAAAATAATAAATCACAGCTATGTGTCTCTTCTTTAGCAGCTACTTGTAAAATGAATTGCTGTGTTTATGACATACTGAGAATACCAAAAGATTGAATGTTTGATTTTTTTTCACTTTCAGGTATTATCTAAGGAACAAATTATGACTTTTGGCACAAAGGCTACAAAAACATTCACTTTAACAGCAGAGAATTCCTGGGCTCCTTTGGTATCCATACTTGTATTCTATGTTGATGAGCATGGAGTGGTTGTAAATGATGCTCTCACTGTCCCCATCCAGCCTGCTTTGGATGACAAGGTAACTGAACTTGAGTCTGAGAGCATGTTTTTGTCTGGGTGTTGTGTGGTAAACAGTATTTTAGATTGCAGGACTGTAAATGTAAAAACTTTTTTTTTTGAGGATCTAATCTGAGGTTTGTGCAAGTCTTTGGAAAGACTTTTGATAATACCAGTGCAATTTGGGAAAACACCTATTGCGTCAATGAATTGATTTTCCCAGCTTACTTACCAGGATGAGATTTGGTCCTTTGTGCAAAAAAGAGCCTCACTATAACTTTTTATAGGTGAGACCATCCAAAGGCTGGATGGGTTCCAATTCTTTCTCTCCCCTGGAGACTTTAACACTTATAACTGGACATCAGTAGGGTGCCTGTTTGTCCTGCTGCATGAAAAATGTCTCCATTTGCTTCATATTTATCCATGTTACCGAAAGTCCTAGGAAAAAGACTCTCAGAGGTCCCGAGGGTCCTGAAGGTCCTAGGAAAAGCAAATCCAGGGTCTTAATTATAGCCAAATAAGCAAAAAAACCTGCTTCCTGGGAACAGAAGGCTGTGAATATCACTGTATAATTTAAATTAGTGTGATGTTTTACTTTTTTCTAGATTAAAATCTCTTGGAGCAAAGATAAGGCCAAGCCATCTGAGAAAGTTTCCCTTAAAATCAGTACAACAGAGCCAGGATCAGTAATTGGACTTTCAGTTGTTGATAAAAGTGCAAAGCTTCTGGGAGAAAGTAGTGACATAACAGAAGATTCTGTAAGTATATGGGAAAAAAGTTTTCATTATTGTGTGTATGAAAGATGTATGTTTGTGGAAATGTTACAGATTATATGATGAGCAAGTAATGTTCTTTGAGCCTGATTTTTGGCCTAGTAATTATGCAAATATTTTTTGCTTTTGCAAGTAACATGAGCAGCAAAAACTGTAAGGCTTAAAAGGTAGTAAGCACAGCATTTCCAATTCCAGTCAATACTTCATTGTTCTTCATTTGATTAACTGTTAAGAGTTGGCAGTTTCTTCTTTCAGGAAAGACAAGCCAGAAGAAAACCCCTAATGATTTGTGCTTTGTGCTTTCAAAAATTAAGAATATTAAGAATATAAAGAATTTTTATTATTGGGAGGGCAGAATAAATTATTCATATTTTTTAGTTCCCTTTACTTGCAGAAGCTCTACTGTATCAACAGTTTGAAAGGGGTTGTGATATATATCATTCCTAAAGTGCTCAAAGGACAAAGCCTAAGTACCATAAAATATCCATGGGCTGTAGGCTCTGTTCTAGGCTTATATACAGTCTTGGTCACTCTTCTATTAACCATAAAACCACTGCAATCTAAGCCCAACCGAAGCCCCCTCATCCTGTCACATGTTCTTTTCTCTTTGGCATGAGAGCTCAGCAAGGTACAGCTTGTGGTACAGCTGCATGAATTAGCTGCAGTGAAAGTTCCTAAAACTGTGAGTTGGCATTCATTCTTTGGATGATTTCTCGTTTTCTTTTTGTCTTAGGTCCTCCATGAGCTCAATTTATACAGCACTGTGCAGTATTTCCCCCTGGTTAGAGGTTCTTTTGGTGTATTTCAGGTATTTTTTTTTTTTTCATAATTCTAGGCTGTTGGTTTTTTTACTGTTCAGTGATTTGCACATCACTTGCTAAAAAAAAAAAAGAACTTTTTAACTTTTGCAGCTATAGACAATATACTGTTTCTGTGGCTTATGTGAGTTCTGAATTGTGAATTCTATCAATATGTAATACTCTGAATGCCAAGGAATATATTTCTCTTTCCATAAATACAGGTTGCTTTATGCTTGATGTAGTCTTCACTTTGAAAAGTTTTCAGTCATTATGGCAATATTCAGATTCATATAATCTCAGTTTTGTTGGTTCCTGTATAGTATTTGCTTTAGCTCTATGCTTGCTTTATGATTTTATTTATTTAAAAACAGAAGAGAAAAAGAAAGTAGATAAGCACTGTTGATGTCCTGAATGTCCTGTATTGAGATATACTGTATAAATTTTATCCAGAAATGCAGCCTTTGGGTATCAACTGATGCAATTCTTGAGGAGGATAAGGAACATTTTCTTTGTAAGTAATACAACAAATGTAGTCAAATCTAATTTACTGAGTGGGGAAGGAGGTCCATGGGTTAGGGCCCCTATTGTGTCTTACTGTGCTGCATGCGGGTTGCATCCAGCCTTGCAAACCATTACCATCTCAAAAGTTCAAGACATACAAAATTAATATGATTAGTGTTTTAGAAATTCTCCTTTTTTGCTGAAGTGACATTACCCCTTAAAGTCCTGAGGGTGAGTGGAGTTTTCATTTGCTGTTCCAGTTGATATATGTTGCAGTGGCTTGTCATGTGTAGTCCAATTACACCAGTTCCATAAGCACTCTGAGAGGCCATATAGAAATTTTTTTGTGTGAAACTGATTTTATTCTTGAAATAAACAAGTTCCCAGTGTCACAGGGTAGTCTTATCATATGTAACAAAGGTATAGATTAGATTCCAAACAATGTATTAATTTGACTTTTCTTAACTGTATTTATTTGAGTTTTCTAAATATAGATATTTGTAGGTAGGACAGTATTTTTTATTTTGTAGATGGTGGAATGATACCTATAGAGGATGGTTTCGGTGATGATATGCCAGTATCAAAAAATGGACCTTCTGATTTCAACAATCTTTATGTGAGGACACATTTTCCAGAGACTTGGCTTTGGATCGACACTGAAATGAGGTATAAGATTAGAAGCAAGTGGAAACCAATTTGTATTTGGTGTTTTTATTTTGGAGGTTTCAGTAGCTTTCTGCGCCGGTGCTGAAGAACACTGCTTAAAAATGTGGCATTGTTTATATTCTGCTACCACCTAGAGGCTAAAAGTGAGATTAGACACCCAAAAAATGAAGCATACAACTGCATAAAAGAGGACTATGCCTGACTGAAGGCCTAGGAGTTTCAATAGAAGCTAGATAAAAATCCTGGAGACCAAAGAAACTCTTGCTTCTACAGATGGGGACATAACCAATAAGAAGAACTAGCCTTTTTCTCTACAGTACATAAAGAGATGGTGATTAGCCCAGAAAGGGAAATCTATTGCTATCTGCACCTAATTCAATGAGTAGTTCAAAATGTCAAATGATGGTGAAATCTGACCTGTGTTGTGAAGCATGAATCTTGTGTTCTTTTACAGCTGAGAAGTTCAGGAAGCAATCACCATCTGGGATTGTTTTAAAGGACCTGTAAAAGTGGATTACATGTGATGTGATTCAGTGTAATTACCTTCCATTCATGTAACTTAAAAGAATTTAAATTTTTAAAACAATTTTGATCTCGTCACAGTATTCTGAATGGTTAGAAAAAGAAAAACAGATAATGAGCAGCTTTTCTTTCCAGAAATTTGGACTTAATTTTTCATGCATTTTAAACATATGTGTGCACTTAGTGATGTCTGTAAATGGATGGTTTTGAAAGTCTGCTTTCCTCTTCTGCCATCAGATCTGACAAAGAAACCACAATGGATGCCATTGCACCTGATACCATCACGTCTTGGGTAGCCAGTGCTTTTGTGATCTCTGAAAATGGCGGGCTTGGAGTGACGACTGCTCCAGTGGAGGTACCATCTCACTAGAGAGTTCTCCTTTAAGGCTGGTAACACTGTAGGTTGTTGCTGGAAGATGTATTTTAGTTCTAACAGCAGCATCTCCTCATACTAATGAAGAGATTAAGAGGCCTTTTGTATTCAAATTGTAAAGGAAACATCATCACTGAAGACATACGTGATACTGTATCTGTCTTCCCTTCCTACTGGTACAAATATCTAAGACTCCACACAGATACTTGGATGTCTCTTTTAGTTGGAGCAGTTTTTTTGTTAGAGTACTTCCGGGATGTGCCCATTTCAGAATCTTTGTGTGTAGAAAGGGGGAATGACTCTTTGGGAACAGTGTTCCATGTTTTCTTGGCTCTGCTCGGAGAGCCTTCCATGAGTTGGCAAGGCATGCAGTGAAGTTTGCACAGACTGGCTGGGATGTGAGTGCCACGTTGTCTGCCGCTCTGCGAACACTCATGGCTAACTCTAACCCCAGGAGGAGATTTGAGGAGATTTAAGGAGAGTTGATTTAAGACTAAATTGCTTTCTTTTATCTGCCAAAAGCAGTCCTTGAGTAAATACAGGTACAACCTGCTCTAGGTAAACTTTCAGGGGGCTTGGACTAGATGCTATCCAGAGGTCCCTCCCAATACAACCTTTCTGTGATTCTGTGATAGGTGCTAAGTTTTAGATGACTCAGCTTGAGGGGCAGAGTTGACACTGAGAGCTAGCATGGGATGAGATGCTTCTTGCTCCCAAATTTCTGTCTCCTGAGGCTCTTCTTATGCTTCTAAGTGTTTGAGGAGTTTAGCCATTTAAACTAAATTCAGCACCCCTCAGATTAGATCTTCAACCTGAGATTCCCAGTGTACAAGTGCAGGATCACTGTGTATTCAAGGAAACCACTACTTAAAGAGAGTTGTTTAACCTGTTTAAAATAGGAATTAATTTTTGAAGTCTCATTCGGCTAGTATTTTATATACATGGAATAATCTTCTTAAGGTGGTTATCCTTCCATTCATTAAGTAAAGATCCTAGAGAAACTTTGTTCCTATCAGAACACTTAAGTACCACTTAAGTTCCACTTAAGTACCTAAGTTTAGACAGGTTGAGAATGTAGTACTGGGTCATAGATTCCCATCTACGTTTCTGGACTAATGCAGGCACAGCTTGAAGACAGCCAACTACCCAATTAAGTTCTCATGCCCTCAAATTCTTAGGGAGGGGCAATTTTTGAGATCCAAACTGAGATCTCGGTCCAGATTTCATAGTTGGCTGCTGTACTAGACACAGAGCATGTGCATTGAACATCCTGATCTTAACTCCACTACAGAATTTGGAGCCTGATCTGGATTTTGTGGCTAAGGCTCTTTTGAGACTGGAACCGTGATTCTTGTTTCTTTCACTTGGTTTGGCAGAGATGGGACAGAAAAAGGAATAGTTTTCTGATTAAAACTGTATGGAAATACACACTTGGCCTCTCATCCTCAAATGTGAGAAGGTTGCAAGTAGAACAGATGTTGAGATTATTATTTAGCTGTAATCATACCCATGCATTGTTCAGTACTTCACCATTGTTGAGACATTTATGTTGTGCTTAGAGTTCCATATGGTTGAAACATGTTAATCACTACCATACAAAGAGGCAAGTAAAAGAAAGACATGAAAAATGTAATGGGGGAATTAAATAAGTGACATCCGCGTGCTTTATGTCATGTTCTGCTTTGCATCATATTTTTTTTTTGACCTCTACTACACAGTGTCAATAATTTTACTCAGTTGTATTTTATTGTAATACACTGGCATATTCCTGAGTGTAAAACTTCAGTTTTAAAGAAAAGTAAAACAAAAAAGACAAAATAGGTGCATAGAGAAAACCTTTACTATGAACTAACAAAAAACAATTTTCATTAGAACTTCTCTAATGTTTAGTATCTAAAGAAGTTTCTGACACTGATAGCTTTAGCAAACAATTTTTTCTTTTTAAAACACTTGCTAGCTAGAAAAGAAAAGGTGAGGGATTTTTATATCTGAGACTCAAAACACTTGGAACATCTTTTTAAATGAAATCAAATTAAAATAATTTTTAGTTGACATTTGAAAAATAAAGGATATGTTTCAACCATTCTTACGGTACAGATATTCATAAACAGTGCAATTTTGATCCTATTCAGCTTGTTGAGAGCTTACCATTGACTTCTTAGAGCCAAGATTTTTTCCAAAACCTGTCCACAGATAAAAGAAACTGCTTGCTCGTATATTTCTGCAGGTTTTACTTTAAATAATAAACTACATATTTTTAGAAGTATAACTAAAGAACGTATGCCAAGATTAATCTTACAAAATTCAAAAAATCATTGTAAGGTGGTGAGTTACAAAATCTGGATGAGTCAGTTATTTAGTTACTATTGTATTGACATGACAGTAAGTCAGCTGACAGGGTCTTAATCATTCATTACTTGTGTACTCAAAGCAGTTCAGTTACCTTAATGAGAGCTCAGGACAGATCACAGTTTCCAAACTTACCAGATAATAGACTCTTAGTCCTAATTCAGTTGTCTCTGTTGGGACTGCCCTGTCAAAGCTGTCAGCAGCTCTCATCTGAATGGTCTCTCTAAAGGTGCTCATGATCAGAAGTATCTTTGTCCTCTGTTTCAGCCCTGCAGTAATACATTTTGTCAGCTGTAGAGCATGACTTAAATATACTCTGTCATTGAATTGAAAAGTGGTTGGAAGACAAGTTGCACAGTAATTTTCTTTCTAGTCTCTGATTGTAGGGGTTCACAACTGATTTTGTTTTGCAGCTAGAAGTTTTTCAACCTTTTTTCATTTTCCTGAACCTTCCATACTCTGTCATCAGAGGAGAGCAGTTCATTTTGGAAGTGAACATCTTTAATTATTTGAAAGAAGAAGCTGAGGTAAAGTAACAGTCTCTTTATCTTTGTATGTTACTTGATACTGCAGTGTTTTCACCACTGGTGGAGACCATGTCTTTCTTGTGTGAGAACTCTGGAGTATTTTCTTTAGTGGGCAGACCTATTTCTCTATACACAAAACAGGTGGCAGCTTATGAAAGCTGCTTTTAAAAATTAACACTTTGTATTGCAAATGTTATTGTATTTACAGGTTACCGTGATCCTGGATATGAATGATGCTTTTGAAATTATTCTAACATCTAATGAAATAAATGCTACAGCAAATCAACAGTCTATATCGGTACCAAGTGAAGATGGGAAAACTGTTCAATTCCCAATCAAGCCAAAACAGCTGGGAGAGATTCCCATCAAAGTGACAGCAATATCATCTGCTGCTTCTGATGCTGTCATCCAGAAAGTTTTAGTAAAGGTAAACAGTCTGCAGTTTGGCTTGTTCCTTAAGCAAATTCTTCCCTAAAACAGGCAACGTAGTGCAGCAAAAAGGCCAACCAATTTACTTGTCTGTCTCTTGTTCTGTATGGTTGATTTGGGGTCAGGTGGTTTTAAGTAGAAAACACTTCTTTTAAAATAATTTATCCTTTAAAATTCTTAAAATCTCCTTCCAGTACTGAACACATAGGTCTGTTCTACTACAGATAGTTTGTCCAGTGCTTCTTGAAAGCAAGGTGAAACCTATTTGTGTATCACTGAACCCCTGGTCCTACAGCTAATTTAACAAACTGTGGAGAGTGGACCTGGTAACTGTTTCGGATAAGTGCAATCAATTTTTTCATACCTCAGGCTTTCATTGAAAGCCTCTTTTAGATGAACATTTCTGTATTTTGCTACTGGTGCTGGAATTTTAGCTTCCAGACTTTCTGGTAAACCAGACATTGATAAGACTTGCCTAGCTTTGGATGTCTAAGTCTGATTCATGTTAGGTTCCATTTCAGTGGAAGGTGGTAGACATTTGTACATCTCATCCTACAATAAATGCTTAAGATCATAAGATCAGAGAATGGTTGATGTTGGAAGGGAGTAGTACAACCTTCCTGCTCAGGGCAGGATCAACTACAGAAGGATACTCAGAACCCCTGTCTTTATATTTATAGGCTGAAGGATTGGAACAGACATATTCTCAGACAGTCCTTTTGGATTTGACTGGGAATAAACGACAAGCAGTGTCAAAAACTTTGGAGTTCACTTTTCCTTCTGATGTTGTAAATGACAGTGAAAGAGTGCAGGTCACTGCTGTTGGTAAGAATTATTTTATTCCATTTCTATCATTAGGGAATTACTTACATCATTAATTTTTATTTAACTGCAATATAAATAGATTGAATCATTAAGTCAAAGTAATTTACTATCATGCATTAGGCTAAACATAGGGAGACCCTATGGATGGTGTGTTTTATTTTTTAAATTTCTTTAATTTATGGTAATATGGTGTTTGTAAAGTACTTTCAGAGTTAGAGAGTTGGATTTTAGTCAGGGAAGTCCTGCAAAGTCAGTTAATATCCTGTTCTAATTACAGTATCTTCAGAATGAAACCTATAACGTGACTAATTGTTGTTTCCTGTGACACCTAGACTTTGATAGCTGTAGGTGAGAGAAGAAATAGAGGAAGTTTCAAATACGTACCACTATTGAAACATTTTCTTGGATTAAATAGATTTTGGTTATTTGGGGTTTTGTTTGTTTGGTTTGGGGTTTTTTGTTTTTTTTTAAAATGGTGGCTGTTGGAAATTACCCTGTAGTTGAAAAGGTCTGTAGGGAGCGGGGTCAGTGGGCATAAAGTTGATCAGAAGGTGAAGTATCTTCTCTGCCTAGTTAGTGGTGTTTAGTAGAAACATTTCTTATAAATGATATTTTCTCCCAGTTTAGGTTATACTACTCTTTATGTGTGTGGTATGCATTTTTTTTCAATAAGCTTTATTTTGATTAAATTTTATCTTTCAGGTGATTTACTTGGGCCTTCTATCAACGGTTTGTCATCATTGATTAAGATGCCTTATGGCTGTGGTGAACAGAATATGATCAATTTTGCTCCAAATGTTTATGTTTTGCAATACCTGACTAAAACCAGGCAGCTGAGAGAGGATATCAGATTAAGAGCTCTATCGTTTATGAGAAAAGGTCTGTATGCATGAAGGAAAGATGTCAGATTTCTAAGAACTCTTACTAGTAAAATGATCTCTGTGATTCTGCATCTGGTGTTTAAAATATTGCTCTGTTTGTGTCATGAGAACTGGAAGAAAAAAACAATTTTTTTTTCTTTTTTTTCCTCTTTATTTTGGGCTCACAGAATTAGACAGCAAATTATTTTGTTTACAAGGGCACATTTTCTCAGAAAAAAAAATGTTGGTTTTGTACAATTGCTTTTTTTCAGATGAAAAATGCATTTTAGAACGTAATTCATAAGGATTTCCTAGATGGTTGTTCCTTCTCATTTGATAAAGCCACATGTGAGCAAACACTTCTGATCTCTGCCTCAGGCACAGAGGTTTAAAATGAGTCATTGAGCAGAATGAACCATATTCATCCCATATATCTTCAGTGGCTCCATCCTGACCTGACATGTCCTTGTAGAGCTCAGGGAGTGGCATTTTCTCTTAGAGCTGGCTTTTTTGCCCACCCAAGTTTTAGACTTGGTCAGAAGTGAACTTTGTGCTAGAAATCAAAAAGCTGGAAGATATTAGTTGGAAATTGTTGTGTATTTTAATCGGGAGATACTCGAGAATGTCACAACATTTGGAGACCACAGCTGCACTCTGGCTTTTGGATCACACGGTGTCTGACTGCGGTGTCCCACACTCGCCACGTGTCAGTCTCCATGCTGAGGGCCTTGTTCTCAGAGAGCAGTGACACCAGCCTCATGTGAGCTACACCCCTATTAAGGCATCGTGATGACATTTTCAATTCTTGTTTACTCTAAGTCTTTTTTGTTTGATTTTTTAAGTTGTTGACATTTCCCTTGGAAAAGGCACAGCTCAAAATAAATTTTCCTTTCATCGGGATTCCAGTTTTCTGTCCAAGCAGTTAAATGATTTTTTTTTTAAACCCTTCCTACTACATGGCTTAGTTGAAGAGTACGATGGGGAGGAAGAGATGTGCTATGTAAACAGCTACTCTGAAGTTTGTAAGCAATCTATCACTCTTTTAAGACTGAGCTTTGGTACCATAATTTTCTGAAATTTGCCAATAGCAGATTTATTAAAGTTATTTCAAGTCAAATGGAAATTATAGGCTTAAATGTCACTTACACAGTATTGTGTTAGTAACTTGTTTCTGAGGCTTTGAATTGAGGTACATAGTTTTAACACCATAGATGCCAAAACAGTAAGTATGCTGAATTATTTGTAACCTTAGGATAGAAAATAACCACAGTCTGAAAAGTATTCTGCTTTATTGCAATTATTTTTTTCAGTTGTTGCACTGATCTTTTTTTAAAATGCAATCTTCTAGTTGCAGTTTATCTTTAGCTTAGGATCTAATTTTTATGGGCTCAGTTTTTGAAAGGATTGTCATGAAGTTTAATTTAAACCAGACTTTATTTCACATGTCATAATTCACCAAGTATTTGAAAAAGTAACCTCAGAATCTGAAGTAAATATAATTCATTTATGACTGAATGCTTTTGAGAAGAAGGGATCATATTTTTAGTAGAAACTGCTACATGATCTCTTTTAGCAGTTTTATTTACCTAGAAAAAAGGCAAAGCCAAAGAAAAGTTTCCTTTTAAGCACATTTCTTAATTGTGGTAATGACAAATCCTATCTTTAAATCACTTTTTCTGAAATGAAGGAAAACATGATGGGGTCTGAAAACTTTGTTGTTAAACCTGAAGATGTAAAGAATTTGAGCAAGGAGGTAAAGAATTTCCAAGCTGTTTAAAATATGAGATCCTTTAGTCTTTCACATCTTTCTGAAGTCCTTTCCATCTTGATACATTCCTCTCTCAGCTTTGCTCGATGAGCCTCCTACATCTCTTGGGTTCCAGCCAGCCCTCTGGGAATAGTAGTGGACATCTTCATAATGGGATCCTTCTTTTCCTTGCTTTTCCACTTTTATGCGTTGACACGTGAAGTATCATTTTTCCTGTGTGATTGAGTGTCTGTTGGAACGAATGCTGTGATTCGCAGCCTCCAGGTCTCCTGTTCCAGCATTTCTGCAGGCGTTCCTATGTTAGATACGCTCATGTTGGGAGACTTTTGCGTGACTGCAACAGGGTTGGCACCGAGACGAAAGCAAACAGAATGTAGGAAATAGCTGAGTGATCTCTCTCCCTCTGGTTCTGCTCATCTTTCTGATCCCTCCCAATCTTACATTCTGAGATGAATTTGTGCCTGCTTAAGGGCTGCTCAGCAGGCTGTTGGTTGTAGTTTAGTGATTTTACACTACCAGCAGGATGGTGATTATAATACTCATTGCTGTATATTGCCAGTTCTGCATAGAAGCAGAAGACCTTGTTTTCAGGCCTACCAGTCAGATATTTTTGAAGAGGAAGCAGTCTGTTCGTATATATACACGTATTTGTGCTCTTTGTAGAACATTATTTGAAGGCTTAAACTTTGACAGTGACTTTTGCTTTTCTTGGGGAGAAATGCCACTCATTCCTCCTTTTTTCACTTCCATTTAAGGGTATTTTACTTAGTGTCATTAACTGAGATGACAGGTATGTCTGTATCTGAAATATTCACCAGTTTTAGTGATGTAATTAGCCACTGTCATGCTATATACAAAATAAACCCCCTGTATTAAAGCAAAAATTTCAATTGCAGACTCTTCTTTAGAAGACTCTAAAACTGAATCTTTCTCTGCTGGGGTTACATGGGAAGGTGCCCAGGAATACTGCAGCAGTTCAGATTCACAGCTTTATATCTCATTCTCTTCTATTACAGAGAGACCATGACTAGGAGTTCATCTTACATGGGCACTTAGATTGAGGGACCAGGCCATTTGTTCCTCAGTAATTAGGGGTATCCTTCACTCACTATGTATCTATAGTCAAGATAGTGTAGAAGCAGGTGATTAATCCTTTATCAGTGAAAGCAAGCAGCATTTTACAGGGCTGTAGCTGGATGAACCTCACGGGACATATTTGTATAAATTCAATGATTTGTGTAGGACTTACTTTCGATTGCCTTAGAGTTTTCTTTCTGCCTGTCTGTTTTGTGTCTGTATCTATCAGGTCTTCAATTAATGAGTATACTTTCTTGATTATAATAGCTAAAATAGTAAAACCAAGGGAAAAGACAAAGTGGGGGAAAGAAAAGATGTCTTGTGAAATGCTATAAATAGATACCATTATTGTTCTGGATACCCAAATGACAGGAAAAATGTAAGGGAAGAAAGGCTTTTGATACAAGAAACTACAGTGAGTAGCATATCATAGGAAGCTCTTAATTTCTAACATTAATGAACATTGGTTCTGTGCTGAAGTCACCTACAAGTGAGAATGCTGCTGGTCATTGCGAGCAGTTAGTGAGCCTTTTGAGGCCCTTTTATTATGGGTGTCCTGCAGTCAGGAGAAAGCTGCACTTGTTCTCAATATTGAAAAATCTTAGGATAACATTTTAAATGGTTCCTTCTCAGGATTTCAGGATCTCCAGGTCTTTTGAAATTTTTCACTCATTTCAGAGCAACCTCTTCTTTTTTCTGATAGCAAGTCCGCTGATTTGGCAAAAGCCAGCTGATGAAGAGGCCTGGCTTTCCAGCAGCATTTGTAGCCTTGCTCGTCCAGTTGGAAGACAATTTTTGCTTGTCGTTTCTTCTGCTGTTAAGATAGTGTGGCAGGTCAGCCCCTAAGCTGCCTCAGCCTCCCAGGCTGGGGATAGCTCCTTGGGAGGGGGAGCATTGCCTGGGCAGGCTTTGGGTTATGAGCTTCTGGGTCTGCCCCTGGACTGTGGGTAAGGCATGCCCAGAGCTCTGGCTCCGCCCATCCCTTCAGAACCTTCTTTTCCGTTACTTGTATCATTGGTTAATTTGAAGTGTACCCCACCCTCTTCTGTAACTTTTGGTTTTATGTGCTTGTCCCCACCCTCTCCCTCTCTCCCTATTGGTCAGCCCTTTCCCCTTATAAGCTGGGCACAGAGAGATTTCTCTTGGACAAGATTCTCCTCCCTCTCCCCCTCCCGAGCAGCTGCACCCTGAACCCTCAATAAAGGGGAGCTTGGGGGAGACTCCCTCCCGCACACCCTTTGCCTCGCCGACTCCATTTTATTTATGCGACTACAACAAGATAGTGCATTTCTGTAGGTGCACAAGATCCCCAAAGTGATAAAGCACTGCTCTATAGCTGCATCTCTGCTGTGCTCTTGCTGCTCTGCTCTGGGAACCCCCGAGTGTGTGGGAGCACATCTCTGCATTGTTTGGGTGGCTGATCAGCAGCAGCAAGAGTTTCTGGTTCTGCTTTTGTAGATGGATCCTTTGTGTTATTGGTGCCCACCTCATCATCTTCTACATGGTTTTTTGTGTTCCTGCATATTTGAGAGGTTTTTTAAGAAATACAACCTTAAGTTCTGCCCTTCTCAGCCTTAGAAAGTGCCTTGCTTCTTGGAAAGTGCTTTGCTTCACATCAGCAGTTTCAGTTCTAGTTTGTGCTGGAACGTGTATGAGAGGAAAGTGTTCAATACCTGTCTCTCCTTTTCCACTTCAGGCTACCAAAGAGAGCTGCTTTTCCAGAGGGATGATGGCTCCTTTAGTGCCTTTGGAAACGAAGATCCCTCTGGGAGCACATGGTAAGTAGTTCTGCCAAAATCATTGTGGAATTTTGGTATTTTAGATACCATCTGAAAAGTTTTTGTGAAGCTGATAAAAATTTTAAGCTGTATTAGCCTTCTGCCTGGTTTTCATTAGGTATTTAGGCCAACTCTAAGATCTTTCTTGCTGGGTAACATGTTGGCACAGCCATTATTACAGTGAGGCTTTTTAATCTGGCAAAAAAAAAAGAATTATTTTAATTAGGGAAACAGTGTGGTCTGAAAGTTTTTTTGTTGCTTTCCCCAAAGGAATGAAGAATAAGAGTTGAATTAATTATTCTTGCAGTTGACCGAAACCATTTAGGGTTATGTGATCATCACTGCTTCAGTCAGATTTTCAGTTATCTCTGTACTGGAGGCTGAAGACTGACTGAGACATTTTGTAGGGGGTGAACAGAGTTACTGGTGGTAAAAGCTTGTTCTATTTGCCTCTCTCACACTTCTTTTAGTGAGACTATAAACACAGCTGAAAGTCTTTTCAGTGCTGATCGCTCCAGGAAAAGTTGTGGAATAGAGGTAGATAGTTGTGGAAGACAGGTGGGTAACAGAGACAGGTTCCAGCACTTTGTTCACCTAACCCTTGTTCAGTTTAGATGTACCTTAGGTATTTCAGTACATGCTTCTGACTTTAAATAGAGCCATCCCAGTTATTGTACCACTGACTGATACCTTCCTGCTGGAGTCAGTGAGCATCTTTCATTGACATCAGCAGGATTTGCCTTTGGCTCAGAACTGATGGATTGGAAGGTGAAGATAATTTAACCTGTACTGGCAACTCTAGTACTTAAATAGTGCAGTGACAAGTTATGTGAATGCACATTTGGAAAGAAGGGAGTTGAGGGATAACTTGGGATTATTAATACTAAAACAACAAAGGTTGTTTCAAGGGTATCATTACAGGGATAGTGGGGGTAATTAATATCACACTTCTAACTGCATTACTTTGTAAACCATAACTTTTGCCTAGCGGCAGAAGGCAGGACAGCAACATTTGAATAAAGATATACATGTGCTGTCAGATTTAGAGTCTATACTCTGTATTTGTTTTTGAAACATAGCAGCTGCAGAAGGGGTGATCTTCCAGAACAAGGACACACCTTCATGTTTTGGCGGATTAAGTTTAGTCTGCTTGCTTATCTGGGTGAGGCATGCATTTTACTCTATTTGGGAGGTGTGTGTAGAACACCTTACGCTTTACAGTATTCTTACATCATCTGAAACAGAGAAAACTGTAACGTGTGGCTAATTTTGACATATTTGATGAACCTTTCCCCCAAGGTTATCGGCTTTTGTATTGAGATGTTTCCTTCAAGCTCGTCAGTTCATAGATATTGATGAAGATGTACTCATGGATACAGCTAAATGGATTGTCCAACATCAGAAATTAAATGGAGAGTTCCAGGAGCCTGGAAAGGTGTTACACAGTGATCTTCAAGGAGGCTCAAATAATCCAATTACTCTCACAGCTTACATCATGTCATCCCTCCTAGGGTTCCCAGATAAACAGGTATTGGAATTCGTAAATAATTCATAGTTACAGGAATGCTTCAGAAATTGTCGTAGTACCTGACAAAAACTTGGTAGTTTAAAGCTATAGGGGGATATTTGAACAGAGGCAAAATTTGACCTCGTTTTGTTAACCATCCTTTATGTATCCTAAGCAATGCAAAATTGTTTTAAGCCCTTCAATTTTATGTTTGTAAAGTCTAAAGGCAGTTGCTTCTAGCAAGAATATTGTCATGACTTTAGTCCAAGAACTTGAAAAGAAACTTATGGGAGGAACTGGTCTTAGAGATGTTAAGTTATTCCAATGGATTTAATTGAAATCACTCATTAAAAGACAATGTCTGATCAAAAGGCTTGCCTTTGGGGTTTATGTCTGTGACTCTGAAAGAGAGTTTTCAGTATTTCTTGGTGGTTGCTTGGGGTTAGTAATTTCTCTGGTTCTATACAAATTTTTATTTTATTATCATATTCCAATATATATTTTATTCACTGTACATTCTTCATTTTCATTTCCAGCATGCTTATGCCATCAAGACTGCTACAAACTTTCTAGAAGATAAATTAGGAGAAGGCATTTCAGATAATTACACTTTGGCACTTGTGACATATGCACTGTCCTGGGCAAAAAGTACAAAAGCAAAGGAAGCACTGAATACGCTGAACCAGAGAGCGGAGCGCCAAGGTACTGCACGACTGTCTCACACAGTAGTATAGATGGATTTTTGTCAGATTTAAAAATGACTATCATATATCTACAGCTGTATATTCAGAATTCAAATCTGTTTTAAGCATGGTATAGAGAAAAAGTTAAGAAGTTCCAAGCCTTAATGAGAAGTGTCCAGAAATGAATGACATTTTACAACAAAGCTTGCGCTTTCAGTCTCAATTACCATGTTCCTGATAGGAGTAACTGTGATGCTGTTGGAGAACATGACCTGTCAGTTTTCCTGGTTTTTTATGCACATTCGCAGGATCAGTCTGGTTAAAGGGAGATAGATGGATGAAATTAGCTATTCCCATGTATTTTGGAGAGATCAGAAGGGTATTGGGGGTCAATGAGTATTGGAATGAAGAGGTGAAGTGCTGGACTTTCTGTGAGGCAATACAGAAAGTATAAGGTCTGTTGCACTTTCTCTGGGGACCTATCATCTCAGTATGTTTAACCTCTTTCAAGTTCAGCACAGCTGAATTCTTTTTCCTAATTTGGGGGAAGAGCAGACCATATGGAGCATAAGAAATGGAAGTTTTTGGCTCAAAATAGTAACTGTCCTCTTGAAAAATCCAAAGGAATTCATGTTGTAGCCTAGCAACAGAGTCTCTTGAGTGTCCCTCAGTGTTTACTGAGTTAGGCCTTTTGGACAATCACTTCTGGGAAGAGAAGTAATTTTTTTGGGAAGGCTTCTCTCAAGTTTGAGTCTAGTGAGCAGCTGTGCTGCCTGAGGTGCCTTCTCTAGTTCTGAAGAGAAAGGAGCAGTGAAACAACAAGGTGGCTTTTTCACAAAGGCTCCTGTATGTGAGCCCTTCAGGCTGACAAGGGCAGGATCAATGTAAAGTTCACTGAAATCAATGGAGTGACTATTTGGACTCCATCTTTTTTTGTATCTAGATTCAGCCACTGCTGAGGAAGTGCTTAAGCGAGTCCTTTATGGAACACACGCCTAAACATTAACCCATTTTCATAGATCCTTGCTAGATCCCACGTGTAAGCATTAATGAAGAGGTTTCCCCTAAGACTTTCCCAGAAATGCAAAGATTTCAGTCTGTGGAGCTGAGGTTATTATTGGTTCTTTTTACAGGAGAATTTCGTTTCTGGGTAACACCTGCTTCAGAAATTTCTGACTCATGGCAGCCACGGTCCATTGATATTGAACTTGCAGCATACGCTCTGCTCTCTCACTTTCATCAAGACAGATTAGCTGAGGGGATCCCTATTATGAAGTGGTTAAGTCATCAAAGAAATCACCTTGGGGGATTTTCATCTACTCAGGTAATATCTTGTCGTAAGGATTTTGCTATACTTTCTAAACAAGCAGTATATATTTAAAAATAAAAATAAAAAAGGACCATTTTTTACGTATTAATTACTGAGTTTTGTTTTGCTGTAACAGCCTTGGTTACGTACAAACTTGCGTTATTGGCATCTTATACTTGGACTGCCAGTTTTAGTATTTTTGGCAAATCTAATAAAAAAGAGAATTAGAGGGAGACCTTCTTTATAGAATGTATTAATAACAAAACAAATTAAGAAGAAATAGTGATGCCCATGGAAAAGTAA
Organism: Origma solitaria; assembly: GCA_013397895.1. Lineage (NCBI taxonomy): Eukaryota > Metazoa > Chordata > Aves > Passeriformes > Acanthizidae > Origma > Origma solitaria. The sequence goes on along the minus strand of VZRL01007178.1, from coordinate 748,291 downwards.
TTAAACATAATTTCCAAATAAGTATGATGAATATCTCTGCTTACTTTCTTTCCAAGGACAGAAGACTCTTTTTATTCTTACCATGTGCGGGTCCTCGAACTCCTGAAAGGCGATTAACTTAGCCTTTAACTAAGGGGAGTAGGTTTTAGAAAAACAGTCTAACCTAATGCCTCTGTTGGCAGTTGGTCTTAATAATGTACTTTGTCCTCATTATTGCATAGATTTTTGATGGGCCATGAAATTTGGAAGATTTTCACTATCTCCGGGAGGTTTTCATGTTACTGAAGCCACATCTTGTAAGCTGTGCTGGCATCCAAAAAAATTAGATAGTACTTTGGATTGCATTGGATTAAACTAGCTTTTAACTTAACAACAAATGCTGCTCACGGTAAAATGTCACATTACATCATACTGCTTGGTACCAAGGTGTACAAGCTATCTGTTGTTGTTTTCAGATGTTGGTTGGTATCAATCTGAGAGAAATGAATTCTAAGTAAAATGCAATTTAATAACCTGCCTGGTTCCCCTGAGGTATTAGTACTTTCCTAATGTGTTAGTTCTTACTTATTATTTGGAGACATTGATTGAAGCACCAAATGAGTTAAAAAAGGTTTCCTCTATTCTCCAAAAACCTTTTTGAAAGTTTGAAAATCTATCAGCATACCCTTTACCCTTGAGGGTGAAATTAAGAAATTAATTTAATCCTTTTGTTCTTCCATAGTCTAAACAGTTTTGATTTCAAAATCATTCCAGTGTCTTGCTAGATGCCTTTTTTAATTTGTAGAAATAACTCCACAGTTTTTTATTAACTTCTAAGATTGCTTAAAAAATAATGTTTGGAGTGTTTCCTTCCATGAGTTTCTTACGTAAGAAACTTAATATATTGTTAAACAATAAGGAGGAAAGTAATCAGTTGCATGTGTGATACTTTATAAGTTAGGGTATAGTAATGCACTACAATCTGCATATGAGATACAGCTTTCTATGAATTTGCAGTTGCCAATCAGCTGATCTTTCTAGATTTTAAGAAATCAGTGAATCAGATCATCTCAGACAAGAATGTGGTATAGAAAAGAGTGGGGTTTTTTATCATTTAGAGTGAATGGTCAGCATGTGATGGCCCCTTAAGGTACGACACAGTCACCATGTTGTAGTGAATGAATTCTGTTATGTTAGAATTTTGTTACTAGAAGTGGCCTAATAATAAATAAAGTATCTGTATGCCAAGCCTGAAAGGCTAGTTTCTTCACTCTGACCGGTTAAAAATATATGCAAAATGAACTGCATGAACAGCAAAAATCCGTGAGATGATTAGAGACGTATGTTTGATTACTGTATTTCTTCCCCCAAAAGTGGATGTTAAAATCCTTATTCACTAAACTGTGCTGGACCAAATGTTCAAAAACTGTGTCTTGTGTTCAAAACCTGGAGATCTAAGCCTACAATCATATACAAAGAAGAAAAAAAGGATTTTAGATACATATATAATTGTGTGTTTGGAAGAATATTCTGCAGTAGTTAAGCAATTGCACAAAACCTTTGGATCAAATACAGAGTGTAAACTGGGCTGAAACTCTTCGAAATTGTTGCCGAGTGTTTGATAAAAATTCGTTTCAGCCATTTTTAAAATAAATGTTAATAATTTTTCAGACCTGTAGCTTTTGTGTCGGTGATCAAGGCACCCTGAATAACTCCTGTACAGTACTGAATATTTAATGCATAGTAACTAAATAAATCTAGAAAATAGCAATATCATTACTTTCCTTTGTGTCTTTTTCTCCAAGGTTGGTGTGGTGTGTAATTCTGTCTGTTGTGTCTTTCAGCTTTTCACATGTTCCAGGTACCTTGCACAAGAGGAAAACTTCTTAGCTGGCTCCCACCTAATTTTCCATTTCCACAGTAGCTAACTTCTTGTCTTGTGTTGCTGTCTCTCTTCTGTGCTGGGACCTTCATGCCAGGGGAATCCAGAGATATGGAGATGGTTGCATAAAGACTCCAGCATAATCACCAAATGGGTCAATGCAGGGACTATGAGCTCCCCAAGGCATGGCCTATGTGCTGCACCAGCTGCTTCTTTTTAATCCTGAAGGGTTTGTTTCTCTCAACAGGACACAGTGGTGGCTCTACAAGCCTTGAGTCTATTCGCAGCTCTCACTGCTGCAAGCAAAACAGAAATGGATATAACAGTGACAGCACCTTCTTTGGAAATGCCAGAAATATTCTCAATTCATTCTGGAAATCGTTTTCTGCTTCAGACCAAGGAGGTACTGTAAAAAGTGAGGAATACTTTTGTAAAGTCTGCTCACTGAAAGTATTTTGAAAATACTGGTTTACTCATCTTTCTTTCAGATTGCTCCTGCACAACAAATGACAGTTACAGTGTCAGCGGAGGGAATGGGATTTGCTGTCTTTCAGGTAGGCAATGCAGGCAATTAAGTAGGTATTCTTGCTAAAGATAAGCTTTCTGGAAGGAAGGTGTGTTTTGGAAGCTTTATAAAACATATTAATAGGAACAGTCTTCTGAAATGTCTTAAATCAGTAGCAAAGCTCTTCACTAATTGAGGAATACTGTTAATGAGATATGAGCATATTCATGTGATTGTTTTTGACCAATGTCCTGGCCTTTTAAGTACTGCTGAGTGACTGACAGTTTTGGGGCCCTTTCATGGGCCAGAGCTGTATCAAAGGAGCCCTGTCTTCCTGCAGAAATGCAACGTCTGTTTGCAAGATAAAGGACTGCAGTGGTTCACTGGCAGGCACAAAGTTCAGAGCAAAACAGGTATGTGGACTAGGCAGAAATGTGTCATTGAGAGCCTGTGGTAAGCCATAATAAGGTAAAGATCAGTACAGAACAAGACTGCACTGCTAGTTATAAGAGTTATTTTCCTTTTATTGAAGTAGAATGCAACAAAAACTGAAAATAAGAGATTATTATAGCCAGGTCCCCCAGCAATTTTACAGTGTTCTGAAAAAGCATGAAAAACAGAGTCAAGGGATCCTTCAAACTACAAACAGTAATAGATGGTTAGCATGAACTGAAAGTGTGGGCATGGCAGAGAGCAGAAGGAGAAATATCATATCAGAAGAAAAGTGTTGGATCTAACTTCATATAGCCAGCAGGGGATTTCATTCCCTGGTGCCCTCTCCATGATAATTGGTTGCAACCAAACAGGGGAAAGAGAAAACCTTTGAAAAGCTACAAATAATGCTGAAATACTAGTCTACGAGTGTGAGAGACTTGTTTTATTGGAAATATAAATTTATACTTGCTGACTGTGTCACAAAACCAGACAGAGTTCCTACTGGACTCCTGGGCATACTTGAGAGAGCTGTACTAAGGCCACCTTTAATTGTCTCCACATTTTGTTCCAGGTCATATTCCGTCTCAAATTCTATCCAGTCTGACCTTTACTTTAGTGTTTTTATGCATCTGGGAAACAAAAAAAAGCCTGGTGATGGTTGGTAAATATGCTTTGGAATAAAAGACCTTTTCAAAGAAGTCTTCACAGCTGCCTATCAGCAGTGAGCAGCAGCTGGAGATACACCTCATTCATTCACCACCAGTTTGCAAAACACACAATGCCATAAATCACAACCCATGTTTATTAATTCCCAGAAGTACAAACGAAGTTTACAGCAAAGTTCAAAAGTTTCAGAGGATAATTTAGATTCAGGCTTGCAGGCCAAGATAGGAATGAAATCTCAGCAGGACTGCATTCACACATCTGTGGTTTCTCTGTGTGTGTGTGTGTGTGTGGAATGTAACAAAATGGGGCTCCAGAACAGTTAAAAATACTTAACCATAGTCATTGTTGAGAAATACTCCCTGATATTAAATCAGCTAATTTGTCAGGTGAGCTGATGAAAAACTTCTCAGCAAATTGTTTCTTGCTGGAAGATGCTGATTTGTTGAAATTAATACCTTTTGTGAAAACACAGTGGTTCCAGTTACGTTATTTCCAGCAGGAAAATTCCACATTCAAACCAGCATGTCTGGTGAAGACTGGACAGAAGTCTTTCACCAACTGACAGGAGTGGTGGGAGCAGTCCCTGGGGTTGTATAGCACTACAGTTTAAGTACCTGGTTTGTTACATGAATGTGGAAATGTGTTCACAAAGAACTGCTGTTCAGGAACCAAGGCCAAATTATCTTGTTAATTTGGGTCACTGTGCTGTTGCCTCTTTTCCTGAAGCTTTGAGTCAGAGATGCTGTGACATGATTCAAAATATTGCACTTAATACCCTGGAGTAGTTCCTCCAAAACCTTGTCTTTGGTGAGATCAGTGCTTTCCTTCTGCTTCCTTTGGCAGGTCTGGTATTCTGAAGGAAAGAGCACTAAGGACATTTGAGTGAGATTTCTATTTTTCCCAGACACAAACTAGGTCAGGATCAGATTTAATAAATCAGATAGTATATGACATTACAATCACATTTCTTCAGCTGGGTTTCATTGTCTTGGGCCCGCCAGAGTACAGTGGTAAGAATCACTGTTCTGAGATTTGTCTTTCTGGCCAAATGTAGCATGTCAAAACAGTAACTCATTTAAATATCACAAAACAAGCTTAAATCCATTAATGGAAACGTCTGCTTTCCCAACAGAATGGATTCTTAAGAAAAAAACCCTTTTTGTGGGGTAAAATCTCACTGTCTTTGTGTGCAAGTTGGCAGTGCATTCACTCCTGACCCTTCAGGATCTCATAAAATGTATTTATTTTGGATCTTAAGGTTGCAAAGGCACACATTTACTTACAGCATTGTGGTCCTGCTGTCAACAAAGTTTCCTGGCTCATCTCTCCATTATGTGGGTATATACCATGGATGACTTAAGACACTGACTCTGCAAGAGGGGAGAAGGATGGGTTAGGCTATTATTAAAGATGCTGTAAGGAAAGGAGTCAAAGAAGCAATATTCCCTAGGTGGCTTGCTGAAAGCCTTGAAAGAAACACCTCTCTGCCGTCTAGAACTGCTGTGAACTGGTCATTGAACACATGACTAAAATAATTGGCATGGCCCATACCTTCTTGGAAGGAAAGAGAATGCCACCGAAATCCCGAGCTAGCAGCAAGGGGAGGCTCAAACAACGGTGGGTATGGGCAAAGTGCGTAGGTGAACAAGATCTCCTCGATCTCCTGATCATGTACAGAGAGGGAGTGAGGAAGAAACGTCAGAATCCCCCGTTACTCATTACTGGAAACGCTGACTGTTTCTTTCCACTAAGTGTATTTTTACAAGGCTTAGGCAAGGGACTGAATGTTATTTAATGTGATGGTACTGAAATAGGTATGTGATGAAATGCACAGATATTTCTCCTTTACAGTTTGGATGTTAAGTACTTAAAAAGGGACAGAAAAAATTGAAGATGATTTCATTGAATTCACATCCTCAGTCAGGCTCATTTGGGCTGCTAGTTGAAGAAAAAGGATAGGCATTGGTTAGGGCATTGTAAATGCACCACGTTTTTAGAAGCATAGTGCAGTTGATCATGTCAGCTACTTTTATAAGCACCTCTCTTATGCACAGCATTTGCTTTTAGTTTTCTCTCCTCAGACCTCTCACCAGAACTGGTTGCAGTATTCACAAGACTGGACCAGCTCTGCATTTAGCTTTGACAGTTGCCGTTTGAAAGTTAAGAAATGCAGTTGCTCATTTTGTTAATTTAATTTGAGTTTCTGTATAATAGCCTTCAGTCCCCAAAGTGAGTGTGTATGCAGAAGAAGGCTTTAATTAAACTGTGTTATGAAAACATTTTCCTTCATTGTTATGTGAAATAGGGAAAAGAAAGTCAGATTGTAACAGCAATAACTTATTCCATGAAAATACTAGCTGATTGACCTGTTCAGTATGTGGTTTCAGACATCCTGCCTTGGCAGTAAATTCCCATTCATTAGCTTTTTCTGGCAAAAGTTAAAACAGCTTTGTTTCTATACTGACAGATTGTTGAGGCACTGCCAGCTTGTCTTCACCAAACGTTTTGCATGCCTTTAACTGGCAGGCTTTCTAGATTGGTTTCATCCTTGGTGCTGCATTCTCCTGTGGAACAGTTGTACATGATGAATCTTCACAGTTGCACCATGGTTGTTTTCCTGAGTGCCTGTGCAGAACTGGCTCTGCACTCACACAGCATGCTAACTTCAGCAGTGTTGGGTAGGACAATGGGACTTATGTGTAGAGATTGAAAGAAAGAGCATAATTTTTGTATGAAGTGAGAGACATGACAGCAAAAGCAAAAATCAGAAAGTAAAGGCTCCTCTGTTTGCACCGACCTGCTACTCTGTAATTGACTTTCTAACTTAAAACTTGGACAAGTCCATCATACCTTTAAATTTGGACTGATAATTTTCCATTTGCTGCCTGAAACCATTGTAGAAGAGCACTGATTTTCCAGAAGCACTCTTCACCCCCTTTTCTTTAGCCAAACAAAATGCACGTTGGGGTCTTGCAAGGGGAGTTATTTTAGCCACTTTCTGCGTATTTTTGTACCAGAATCAGAGAACCCTCTCACCATGCTTTGTGTTTTATCTGGATGACTGAGGGAACAGGTAATGATTGTTGTCATAACAGTTTGGTGAAATTCTCACTGACTGGAAAATGGGAAAAATACAAGACCCATTTTTAAAGTGGGGAAAATATAAGATCCATGAAACTACAGGCCAGTCAGTCTTGCATTGGTGCCTGGCAAGATCATGGAGTAGATCCCCCTGGAAACTATGCTAAGGCACATAGAAAATAAGGAGGTGATGGGTGATAGCTAACATGCTTTCACTAAGGGCCAACTGTGCCTGACAAATTTTTTATCTTCTATGGCAAGTTTACAGCACTGGCAGATGAGGGAAGAGCAACAGCCATCATCTGCTTTGACTTGTGCAAAACATTTAACACTGTCTGCACATCCTTGTTTCTAAACACAGATTTGACAGATGGACCATTCACTGGATAGCCACACTCTGAGAGTTGTCATCAATGGCTAGCAGGAAGTAATAACTCACTAGTATGCCCCCTTGCCCTTCACCAGTTTGCAACACAGGGCCTTCCCAATCCATAGGTCATTTCTCTGTGTGTGCTCTCTCTGGCTTGGTAGATATTTTCTTGATTTTTTTTTTTTTTTCTTCCATAGTTGTGTAACTCTAAAAATATTTCTAAGCATTTTAAACCACACCTTCTTGCAGCAAGTAGTTCTGCAGGTAATGATGTATGGCATGAAGAAGCACTATCTCTTCCTCCTCTTGAATTTGCTCCCTTAGTTCTTGCATTTGAAGAGGAGGCATAAGAAGAGAAGGCATAAGAACTGTATTGGGTCAGAATAAAGCTCAGTCCAGCCCAGTGTTCTGTTTTCCACTACAGCCAGAGGCAGATGCTCAGAAGAAAGTACAAGATAAATACATGTAATATATTACCCGACTGTCTTCCACCTATTACCATGTATTCGAAACCTTCAGCTGGACATAGTTGCTGTGGGCTTAGAAAATTCTAATTCCAAGAAGTTGTTTATTTTGGCCTTGTTTACTTGTACAGTTTAGTATCTGTAGTGTCTTGTGGTAAGGAGCTTCACAAATTAAACTTTGATTGTGTGAAAAAGTGCTTTCTTGTTCATCTTTTCCCTGCAAGTCATAATTTTGTATGCTTTAACTATGTCCGTCCTCCAACTTAACTGTATATGGCTGAATTGCCATTTATTTCACCATTTCCTTTCATATATGAACATTCCTTGCCACCCTCTTGGCAGCTTCCATTCTTTCAATACCTTTGGCTGGTAATCTTCCTAACCAGCTACATGCAAGTGTAACATCCAGGTAGCTTACACTGGACAGAGCTCTGCTACCCACATTTTCTCATTTGCTTCAGGTTGCTGGTGAGTTTATAGAAGGACCCTATTCTCCAGTGTGTTACATTTGCTCATTGGAGCACTAATTTGACTGTGTTTGCTGGTACAGATACTGAGCTTATTTGATATGCACAGTTTCCTAGGCCCATAGTACTGTTCTAAAAATTGCTGACACATTTGTCATGCTCCATTCTGGAACTAAGGTAGTTTTAAAGAAACATTGCAGGTAATGAGTCAGTTGTTTCTTTACCTCATCAAGGTCAATTTCATAGACAGTACAGCCTGTTTTTTTACTGCATAGTATTCTGTTGTGGATGGTAACATGAGAGTACTCATTGGTTGCTCAATCCCGGCTTCAATTTTTCTGCTTTGACTGTTGGCATTGGTAGTTGTATAGGATATACAATCTCTTTAAAGGATTTCTGGGTTTGCCGCTCTTCTACCATTGTTTAATGCACTAGAAGAGTTGGAAACTCTTCCAGCTCTGCATAATAAATAAGCTTATTTTATATTAATGTGAATGTCCTTTACTGGACATCCTGTCATATTTCCTTCCTTGCCTTGCTTAGCGGAGCTTGGCAGTTGGCTGAGCAGAAATGGTGAGAGCTCTGTCCTTTAGACAGACGAAATCTGTAGTTTTGTCTTTGTATAGAAGAACCAAACAATGAAACTATTTCACTGCAAGAAAACCTGTGGTATTCTGAGTTTGGAGTAATGTGCTGTTCCTCATCTGGTTTGAGTGTATGAATGCAGTGACATGAAGAATGAAGACATATTCTGTACATACACTGTGTATTTGCTCTTACTCTGCTTTTATATACAGCCTGTCTCTTTTAACCCAGTTTTATTCATCCATTTTTACACTGTCAGGAAGTAACTCATTATAAACCTGCAGACAGCTACTAGGGAGAAAATTGTTGGTTGTCCCAGATCTCCCTTGTCTTTGCCTCAATTGTGTCCTGCTAATTCATTGGTTCTGCTGCATGATGAAGTGTTCAGAAAGGCTATTTCTTTCAGAGAATTCCTATGGAACTCATGTGCAGCTGCTGGATTTGAGTCCATGCATGTTTTCTCGTGTGAATGCTCCTCTGGCGTTACACTGTTAGAAACTTAGTGTTTTAACCTCACTGGTTTGCTTTACATGTCACCTGATGTCTGTACTTGCAATCCACAGCTCAGTGTTATGTACAACACAAAACACACAGATCAGAGCCTCAGATCTGTCCAAAAGCAAGAAGCCTTTGACTTGAATGTTGATGTAAAGGATGATAAAGATGATAAAAACCATTTGACTTTGAATGTGTGCACAAGGTAGGTAAATCAATTGAAGCATCTCATACACATCTTTGTATATACAGCTTTTAGATTACTTTAAATAAATCAAATTATCCTTTTGTTTGTATGAATTTATTGATGTACGAGATGTAAATGTTGTATTTAAGAATTTAATCTGTTTGTGAATACTTTCTCTAGAAACACTTTTCTTCTTGTGACATTATAATGGGTTCCTTGTAAATGCAAAATTTGCAAAGTACCACCTAATCCACTGTGATTACCCTTACATGCTTTTCATCCACGCCCTCTTTTTGCTGTTTATTTGAACTTTGTACATGGTATATGTAGAGCTATTCTTACGCTCTGCCTACCACAAGGGAGCTGTGACTGGAGATGGAGCCTCTAGGTGACACCATCATACAAATAATCAGCTATAGAGAATACGATTTCAGTACAGAGGATTGATTTAATTTGGGAAATAGCCAGCAGGCATAAAGCCAGAGCTCTGTTTTTATAAGTTTCTGGTATCCAGTTCAGTGACACAGATGGTGGGCCCAGACATTAGAATACATGCGAGCTCTTGAAATAGAAGGGGCTTGTTCTCTTTTAAACTTCTCTATGAAGTGTCAACAGCGTTCTAAAGTCTAGCACAAACTCCTGACATACAAAGGGCTTACATGCTGGGTTTGGGGTAAGTATTTTCTGAACAACCTGACTTTCTAGCTAAGACCTTCTGCTTAAAAATACAGTCAAGAAGTGCTCCATTTCTCTGGGAAGCCTCTAGGATGATAATGCTTTAATTGCAAAGTGTTCATTGAACAGGGGGAAATCTAATGACATTAAAAGCTGCCTCAAGAGATATTTGGAACATTTAGTTAGTTCCAACATTAGTTCCATCAACTTTTGTCATGGAAAATGGACTGGGACAGCATTGAGTAAGTCTGTTTAAATTACTTAGGCTAAGGTTTCATCTCTACTTAGCTTGATACACTACTCATCTTCCTGTTCTTTTCCCTATAAATTTTATTTCCCTATAAATTGTATATAATATATGCCTTCTCTATATTCCTAAATTAAAGTTTGCCTAGTTATGATCTCTAGAGCATGATGTGGCTTTCTAGCAGAGAAACCCAAGGAGGCAAATACAGAGAGACTGCTGAAGTCTCCATGAGTGGGTATGTGTAGTCTAGCTGTGGGTATGCATCTAGCTGTGGATATACACAGTCAGGTACTGATGGCTGCAGCTTCACAATCTTTTTCTTTCTCTAATCTGGAGAATGTTCACCTTGTTTCAGCCAGCTTGATATAGTGGTTGGCCATGGTCATCTTAATTGGGTCTTATATGTGACTGTAGAGCAGATGATGTCTCATTCAAATTGAAGTGGGTCTTGGTTAGAGGAGCTAACGCACTCTCTGGGAGGCAAATGCCCAGGACTACCAGTTTCTTCTCAGTCTTACTGCCTGCGTACCTTTTCCAGACATGAGAAACTGATCACTGACGGTTCCGTTTACTCTCTTATTTCTGCTTTTCAAGTTTCAACACTAGCTTGGTGTTGTTTTCTCTTCTTTGCATCATCTATGAGAGGGTCTCACCCTGATCTTATATTGCTGAAGAGCTGAAACATAAAGTTCAACTGAAAACATTACCTGTTTTCTTCAGGTACAAGTTTCAAGTCTCTGTCTTACGGGTCACCCTGGCGTGATGTTTTGTTTTGGTTTTTTTTTCCCCTTTTTTTAAGAGATTGTGGAGTTGAAGAGGTGGTACCACATCCCGCTCCCAAGGCTACCTCTCTTTCTTTTTTGAGAGCCAGATCCTCATAACTTCTAGGGATATATCTAATTTGCTCCTTGACAGTATCAAGCTAGTTTGGTTGCCTTTTGTTGCTTTAGTAGCACTCCAGGCTGGCTAGACAGTTTGGGTATTTTACTCTCCTCTTATTGGTAATTATGCAGAAATAATTACATCCAGTTCCAATTCAGTTATTTGTTTTCAATAGCAGCTACTTTGGCATAGCACATCATTGAACAGATGGTTTCATTTGTTTCTAATCTTACGAGCCAACTGAAGTCAGCAGTTGTTCTGTATTTCTTTCAAAGTTGTGTCTGCCTTGAATCAGCCAGGCTTAACAGCATTGCTTTGAAAGCAACTCTTCCCTTTTATTTTTTTTAACTACTCAGCTCTACAAAGAAATAGTTTAATTATTTTCAATACTATCAGGCTTTTATTCTAGTGGAACAATAATCATTTACCTTCTGTGGTAAGTCTGTGGAAGCTTCTGTTACCTGCTTCATTGAAAGCAGTAGAATCTTTTGCAGGTCATTTAGGTGACACTTGTAGCACTGAACGCCATAAATATATTTTGATACATCTGTTGTGCACCATAATATGTAAGGCTTGCACAATAGAACAAACTTTTTTACTCCAGCATCTGGTTTTCACATTGGAAGAAGATGTAATAATAAGCATTATTTAGGAAAAAAGAAGGGACTCAGCTTAGTAAATATTTTTCCAAATCTGGATTAATAACATGGCTATACATTCCAAAACTGAAACTTTGAGAAATAATTTAATGATGACTTTGTTAATGGAACCATTGGACTTTATGACGGAAATATGAAAATGTTTGGGAGTTTTTTTCATGTATACACCAATGTCTTACCCTTCCAAAATGAATTAAAGCAAAACAATGCATCCATAAGAGGAAATATATATATTTCAGTGCAAGAATTCCTACAACAGTTTCTTAATTGCTTCTTTTGAAATGTGTTTAATTGCAATAGTTTCTGTACATTTGTAGTACAAACCTGTACTAATAGATGCTGGTTGAAAGTTCCTCAGGATGTCAGTGTAATCTCTCACATGATTTATGTATTGCAGTTTTCTCAGTGCTGAACCTGCTTTTGCATATGTGGTTGAAATTAGCAGGCAAAATAATTGAGAAATTAATTATTAGATCTGTATCATTATTAGTTTTCTTGTCAGTATTTTGTTCCATTTGTTTGCTAGGTATTAAGCATTATTACTTCCATAGCTGGGGTTTAAAGATCAAACGTTTTCTTTGGAGAGTGGGCTACTGTATTTCTACTAAAAATTTCTTTGTCTCTGTGTTTTGAAAAGGTACTTTGGTTCTGGCACAGCTCCCAGTAGTGGTATGGTCCTCATGGAGGTTGGCTTACTCAGTGGTTTCTCTGTGTCACCAGATTTTGTTCCATTAGACAATACAGTTAAGAAGACGGAAAAAGACAATGGAAAAGTCAACCTATACTTAGACTCTGTAAGTTGGAAATAACAAAGAAATGTGTTTGTAGTGATATTAATCTTGACTCTGACATTGTTAGACTTAAATTTGGAAAGACATTATGATTATATTCTTTGGGGAAATCAACATATGCTATTTACATTGAATTAATAGTTCTACTGTTTTTTAGTGAGATTGATTGGATAGGTGCAGCTCAGTTGTATTTGTAAGGGATTTCTAAATTAGGCTTCTTAAAAATCACACAGAAGAAGGCAGACATTTCAAGAAGTCAGTAATTTGACCAAAATGACTGCAAATGAGATAAGCATCTTCATATGAATCCTGACTCTTAGTCTTTAGAAATGGACTACCATTGAGCTAAAAGTCCTTACCTCTTCCATGAAGCTACCATCACCAAGGTTCTCAGGAAGTTTCTCTTCTGTTTTTCTAGCTCAATGAAACACAGGTTTGTGTGGATATTCCGGCTGTGCGAGACTTCAAGGTGGCAAATATCCAAGATGCTTCAGTGACTGTAGTGGATTACTATGAACCTAGTAAGTGTCAGTCATTTCAGATGGGGCTAAATTATTCAGAAGTTTAGAAGAAAGTTTTGTTTTGTAGAAATAGGAGAAATTTTAGTGAAGAAAAGGCTGCATTGAACTGTAGTCTTTTTGGGCATTAATATGCCCAATTTGCTATCAAATAGTAGTGTTTTCCTGTATCTATTGTCCTAATGGGTTGGTTCCTCAACTGGTGCAAATTGTCTGGCCCAGTATGTTCCCAAAACTATGAAAATGGAGGAGGAACTTCGCTGTGATTCACTTACCAAGTTAATTATTTTGAGTAGCTTTCCCATGTGTTTCTTACTTAAACTAAGAGTCCTTCACTGGACAAAGTGCCAATGTTTTGACTTACGCAGTTACATAAAAAAGGTGTACATTGGAAAAACAGTTTCAAAGTTTTTTGGTTTTGGGGTTTTGTTTTGTTTTTATTTGTTTGTGGTTTTGTTTTGTTGTTTGTGTTTTTTGCTTTTGTTTGTTTTTGTCTTTTGTTTGTTTGGGGGGTCGTTGTTGTGTGTGTGTAGAGTGTGTTTTAGAGATGGGCAACAATGTACAAAACTCTTGGGCAAAATTAAAAGCAAGAAAAAATTTTAGGCTGCTGGAGAAGCTACTAGGTTTTCGTTACATGAACCACCTAGTACCTTATTAAGGATTTGGACTTGGTTTGAAATAAGGCATAAAAAATTGTACAGTCAATTTTTCCATGTTTTTTTAGCACAATACAAAAGGCAATCAAATATGATATGTGCTACTTTAGCTGGATGAAGATCATGTTTATTCTATATCAGCTGAAATTCTTGTTCATTCACTGAATTTTATTGTAAAAATATGAAATTAGTGGTTGTAACGACACTGTCCATTAATTAGAGACTGTTTTAACAGCTAGTGACTTAAAAAATTACAGCAAGTTTTAATTTGAGAGAAACACGTAAGACTTAGAATCTATGGCCCAAATGAATTTCCACTTCCTAGGAGATGAGCTCAGGACCTAATCTTTAATAAGAATGCTATTAGATAGGCTAATAAGTATGTTTATTATAAAGTCACAGGTAAATGCAGATGTGTAAATATTTTTATTGTATTTAAAGAAATTTAGTCCATAAATTCTCAGCAAACTAAGGACTAAAATCTATGTGATGCAGTCGGTGCTGCAATAGAAAGCTTTAACTTCAAGAAAATGATTTGTTCAAATATTTTTTTACAAGACACCATATCTGTTACTATATAGTATAGATTTATTATTGGTCAGCATATATACGTATGTTGTGATTGAGTTCTTCTCGGAGAGCTCCTTCCTGTCTAATACAGGAATGTGCTTTTATTTTAATTTGTTATTTTCCATCACTGTGGTAGTTGGTGACCTAAGCTGCTACAATTTATTTTATGTGATGGTGACAGTCAGATTCATGTCATATTCAGAGCTAGGAAATTCCTGAGGAGGTCTCCTGCTCTGACATTTGTCAATAAATGGGATGTCTTTGTGGCAGGTAGTACAATTGGTATAGGTGTAAGAGCTGGCTTGGATGCCAATACAGCAGTATTCTCTTACCTGATATTTTAGAACCAGTTGGGTGTCACCATTTGGTAAGCATTTTGGTCCATAAGATTTGCATACTTTATTTTATTTTTTAATACCCTGAGGCTTTTAATGAAACTGAGTATAATTTCAGTTTAAAAATGCCACTATGGGAAACAAACTTTGCAAAATCTAGTTCTGTAAGCAATTACCATGCACTGATGTTTCTGAAATGAATATTATTTTTCAGCCTTCTAGTCTGGCTCTGTAGCAACCCTTCAGGGAACAGGAGAGCAAAATATAGGAGCAGGAGCTAGGTGAGGTAAGCAGTCCCAGGTTCAGGAAGTTGAAGCTCCCAAACATGATAGTGAGAGAAAGTGTCAGTTCGGAGAGACCTTGCTCTTGAATGTTATAGCCAACAACCTGCCAGGTAAAGTATGTGAGTTCCTTTGTTGGGTAGGTAGGGGGAAAAAATCCTTTCAAAATGTTGGACCAAGATTTGTGAACAGATTGTGTCTAACAGTTGAGATTGAGTCTGTGAAAGTGTGCCTTTCACCAAGCTTTTGCCTGGATACATGGAGATGTTCTGGGTGAAGAAAAAAGATTAATGGCTGGGTTTAAACACCAACTCTGGGAAGTATTTTGCGGTGTATGATGAGGTCTGCATCAGAGTTTAGTGCATCCTTTAAAAATTATTTCTTTTTGAAGCTAGGTTCTTGGTTAATTTTCAGAAGTTCATTAACTAATGTTAACTAACCTTTCTGAACAGGGAGAAGAGCAGTGAGAAGCTATAATTCAGAAGTTATGCAAAGTATAACCTCTTGTGACTTCTGTGAAAATGATTGCAACCTTTGCCACCGAGATGGTTCTGCAGCCCTGCTTCAGCACTCTTCATTGGCCTCCTTGTTCTGTGTGCTTTTTGTCCTTCATGTAAACTTACTGTGCAGTTGGGTGCTGTAAAAGGAAACAGATTATGTTTCACATCTAAGGTTTCCATAAATTATCCAAAGAAAATTTTATGTTCAGATACCAGCCCATCTTTAGTGATTACCATGACCAAACTCCTGCTGTGTTCAGGGAGAACTGGGCTGGCCCATATGGTAAGTTTCTGGCTGTGCCAGAAAACTTCTTTAAATGTCTGCTGGAAAAACTTTCCAAGTGTTAGTTTCATACTGAATTTATTTTCTGAAGAAGCACAGAGTTACTGAGAAAGCAGTGTGATAAAAAGTAGACTTAACTTCCATATTCCCACTTTGTTTTTACCCCAGCTTTCAACTATACTTGTTTTTTAGGGATGCATGTTAGTTTACCATGCTTTTCCAAAACACTATCTGCTTCTCCATTGGGGTGTTGATAAGCAGTGATAGGAGCTTGGTGTCAGAGCTCACTTTGTTCTGAAGATGTGACACTTAACATTAATACTGAATTTCACTGTGTGCTCTCATGGGGAATAATATGAAAAAAAAGAAGAGGAGCTGGCTTCAGAGCAGATCCGAGAGCCAAAAAGTATTGCATTTACAACCTGCTGAATGCTCCAGAAAGTTGTCAGTCTTACTTTTTTTAATTTTTGTTTTTTAATCATTACAGAGAAGGTAGGCAGGTTTTTTTGCCAATCCATAAGCTAGTTATGCTTGAAAATAAGTCCTCAGGATGTTCTCATGCATTTTATTCTGAAAGGCTTTTTGCTGTAAATGCGTCAAAGATAAAGCCTGTTTTTCAGACTTCATTTTTCCAGGGTTATTCAGAAACAAACCCAATTCTCTTTCCATGTGAGAATGCTGGTGTCAGCTGGCATGTATTTATGGCTGGATGAAGGAAGGTTGCTTTGAACCTGTTCTGGATTTTGGCTGTCTTCTACTGTTGTCAGTCTGGGGCATCATTCATGTCTCATGCTTTCAGCCTCATCTTGTCAACAATTCAAGTGGCATAACCCCGAGCAGTTGTTTACTGCTCTCAGTGCCATGTGAGTTGGTGGCCCTGGATGCCATCTGTGCACCCTGTTGCTGGGTGGTGGGAGAGGCTTTTAGGAGGCACAGGCTGCATATGCATTCAGTCCAGCCAAACAATTCACATGCTTGCTTAACTTGAAGCACATCCGTGTGTGTTCAAGTGCTCTGCTGAAGTGGAATGGAGGAGAAGGATGGTGAAAAGCAGCAGGCACTTCTACATCCAGACCTGCTCTTTGCACTTGGGGAGAATTGCAAATCTTTGTGAATGTGGAAATGTGGGAGCTTACTGCTCCTGAGTGAGTGTATGAATGCCTTCCCTGTCTGGCAACCAATCTGTCCTTGAGCTCTACCTGTAATAGCTAATGCTTACTTCCTTTTGATAAGGCAGCTGAGCTGTTGAACTCATAGCTACTAAAATGAAGTTAATAGCTCTCATGCTGACTAAGAGAGGTAGAAATTATAATTTCTATTAATTCCCTTCCTTTCATACCTTTTTGAGACGGAATGTGTTTTTGTGCACATGTAATAATATGGCAGTCACTTTCCTTGAGCAATTTCTAATTTTTATTCCATTTTTGCTACTGCTTAAAATGTATATTTTTGTATTTATGCTCTGCTGTAATGTTGTTCACAAAAGAAATTCTGCATGGTAGAATGGGAAGAGGCCTGAACTTCCCGAACTGGGGGTGCCTTCTAATACCAATATATAGGTTTTAACTGCAGAACTAGTTTAGATGGGGTTATTTGTTTTACTTCACCTGTATTTGGAATTTGCAATGTTTTTCACAAACTTGGGCTTCTGTCCTGTTTCTCAGGCAGAGCTTAGGCCTGGTTCTTCATAGTCATTCACACTTTCAACTTGTCCTTGGTGCATTTTGGATATAGGTTTTTGAATAGTTAGTTAGTGTCTGAGCAGAGTGTGTGCTGCTCTGATCCACATGAAGTAATACTGTATTTGTTGAAGCCAAACACACTGCTTAGTCAGTAGGATGCAGGGTCTCACCCTCTCTAAGCCATCCACTTGGTTACATGGGTCCAAAGCTAAGATAAACAAAGATACAAACTTAAACACATCTCTGCATCTCAAATCCTTCACTCATTTATGGCATAGATCAAACTGTGCGAAGTGTAAGATCTGTAAAAATTTCTCTTCTAAACTGGAGTGTGTTTTGCTGTGGGTTTGATTTTCTTGTGACCTATGAAAGTTGATCTTCTCTTGTCTTTGAGAACAGAAGACTTGACCTGTCATTTGCCTCCCTTTAATATAATTTCAAGAACCCAAAGCTCATATACTTTCAGCTTTTACTGTATGTAGAGCTTTTAATAAGGACATTGATACCTGATTAATGATAGGATAAAGGGGCTTATTTTCTAGACAAGATGTACTGGAGATAAATGACTCCTTTGCAGTAGATAATAGGAGTAAATTAGTTCTGTTTTGCATGCAGTCCAATCTTCCTGAATGTCCTCCAAAAAATGGATTTAAACGCTTAGCTGAGTTTTGGACAGTGCAGCTTTTACTAGTATTCCCTTAGATTTGTTTTTGAGACAAACAACATATGTTTTTAAATGACTTTTGGCTGCCTTGCACACTATATTAAGAAGCATCAGTCATAATGCACCATGTTAAGGAAATGGTTGGAGTCAGTGGGTAAGCATCCTCTTTTATTTTACTTTTTTCTATACAGCAGTCATTATTGTGGACATTCAAATCTGCATCTGTATCAAGCTATTTTAAAGGAACAATGTACATCGTACGACTTTAAGCAAACGTTTACATGAGGTGGCCTTTAACATTCCTTCATCAGTGCCTTCAATCACTTTACAGCAGTGGCTGGTGCTTTGAATGAGTTGCAGAGGATAAAATTTGTACTGTGTTGGCAGTGAATGGAACAGCAGAAATGGAATATTATTTGGCATAGTGAGTTTTTTTTGTTTTCCTCATCATTGTGTGGGAACTTTTACACAAATGCTCAGCATATATATTATCCCCATTGCTCTATAACATCCATTTTTGATGTTAGGGGGGCCATGCTCCCACTGAAGTTATTAGGAAATCTTGTAGCAAAAAATCTTTTGGAAGTCTTTAGCCAAGGAGCTCTAAGGAATGATGCTAAAAAGAGTCAGGAAAAGGTATTTTATGATGGAGTCTCCATGTTTCATTGCCTGAACATTTCTGCTGTTTCATTGAAATCTGAATGTACTCTGGTATTTCCCATGTCCTTTTCAGCCACAAGGTGTCAATGGACATGGTCTGTCCAGGGCCATGAATATGCTATTGAATCAGTAAGAAGTACTCATTTAGGATTGAGTCTAAAACAAAACTATCGTGCATTTTAAAGGTGTTCCCCCCCAGATTCTACCTCTGCTGTCATCCATGGTTTGGATGGTAGCTGAGGTTTTCTCTGACGGTTTCAAAGTGGGTGTCATTTAAAGATCTTCTACACTAAATGCTGTTGTTCTGAACACGGAATGAGTACTGCTTAACGGGTTTAGAGCACCTCAGAGTCTGTATGCTGGGCCAGCTCCGTGGCTGGTTTGGTTCCCAGCATGGCACCACCATAGAATAGTTTAGGTTGGAAAAAACCTTTAAAATCATTGGGTCCAACCATTAAGCCAGCTTTGCCAAGTCCACCACTAAGCCATGTCTCCAAGCGCCACATCTACATGCCTTCTAAATACCTCCAGGGATGGTGACACCGCTGTTTCCATTGGCAGCCTATTCTGATGGTTAAAAGTGAAGAAATTTTTTGTAATTCCCAACCTAGACCTCCCCGGCACAACTTTTATCAAACAAGAAGTGCAGGTGTTCCCAGTTTGCTTCCATACCACATGCTCCCGTTTACTTCACAAGCAGGAGCCTGTGGCTTGTGCAGTTTGTGCACATCAGTGGCATATGATAAAAGGGGAAGGTGGCCAGACTGGTGCAGGAGAAACATGAGAGCCAGGTCCAACATGCATAGAATCATAGAATTTGAATGGGTTGGAATGGACCTTACAGATCATCTAGTCCCAACCCGTCTGCCGTGTGCAGGGACACCTCCCACTAGACCAGGTTTCTCAAGGCTTTATCCAACCTGGAGTTGAACACTGCCAGGGGCTGGGGCATCCACCACCTCCCTGGGCAACTTGTGCCAGTGTCTCACTACCCTTGCAGTAAAAAACTTCTAATATCTAACCTGTTTTCCTTCTTTCAGTTTGAATTAATTACTCCTTGTCCTGTTGCTGCAGTTCCTGACAAAGAGTCCATCTCTGGCTTCCTTACAGGCCCCCTTCAGACACTGGAAGGTTGCTGTGAGGTCTCCACACAACTTTCTCTTCTCCAGGTGAACAGTCCCAACTTTTCCAGCCTGTCCTCACAGGGGAGGTGCTCCCGTCCTCTTATCAGCTTCGTGCCTTCCTCTGGTCTTGCTCCCACAGTTCTATGTCCTTCTTATGTTGCATGCCTCTCTTTTGCCTTGAAAGTCACTGTTGAAAATCAAACCTAAGATGCAACAACGAGTTCTACTCAGTTTTCAAAATATTATCCTAACAATATTTTTCCAAATGTGTTGTTCAAGTTGGTATGAATATTGACAATATTTGATTTTAGCTGCATCCTGCAGAAAGCATATGCATATACATAGTTATTATAGGCTGCAGTGTGTACAGCATGCAATATATGTGCATAAACATAAGCTTTTCACAAAATGCCCGAACCAACAACGCTGCAAAATGTTCTGTTTTTAGGAAAAAATATATTTGAAAGCAACTAGTGACTAATGGCATAATTTTTCTATCTGAAATGCTAAGAAAGAGGATTAAATTTTAATTCTAATGACTAATATTATTTTTGTTATAACATTTCTTCTTTAACCATAAGTCTTTATGGAGTGAACCATCTCTATGTGATTTGAAGATTTTGAAAGTAGATGCTTAATTATCTATGAAATATAACAGCAGTTATGTTTCCTTTTCCCCATATCAAAATATTTCACTTCCATGTTGTTTCTTATTCAGTTTATTGTATTTCTGTGTACCAAATGGAAATGCCATTGCACTATTGCTATTCTAGGCAATAAAGGTTGATAGTGTGCTGTATTAGGTTAATCTAATGATTATTTTTCCTAAAGGTAGCTTGTTTCTAGATAGGTATGGGCATTAATTGCTTATGTGCTGCATTTGAGTCACCAGATCTCCAGTTTGAAGATTTCTCTTTAAATTCAAATAATTAATTTTTTTCTTGTATTTCTTAGTAGCTACCCAAAAACTTCATCAGCCTTGCTTAGATATTATGTTATATTATGATCTGGGGTTTTTTTGTTGTAATTTTTAGTATTGTTAGGTTGTGTGGGATACTAAATACAAAGAAGAAAATTTAAAAAAACACTGTCTCAGTGGAAGTATATAAGCAGATGTAACATCCTACTGACTGGCACATCTCTTCTTTTTCCATATCAGGCCTTAAGCAATTTGTACTCATATTCTTGGCTGCCTTGAGACGTAGTCAGATACCCAGCTTGATGTAAGTTAGGATCATCATATGCATTTCCACTTTCGATCAAATCAGAAATGGTAGAAAAAGAATGCTTTAATGAGCTGTTTTGAGCAAACAGGTGAACTAACATGCCAGCTATGCAACTAGCTTCTGTCTTTTCAAATAATAAAGCAAATGCTAAGGAACTAGAATGTTTCAAAGGACTTTGGAAGATTGTAATTAGTTTGTTTTTCTTCAAATAAAGTTTGCAGTAGCTATTTTTAAATGCTATTAAAGATGACTTTTAATATATATGTCTAGTGTTTGCTTGTTTAACAGTACAGCAACTTGTAGTAGATCATAGTTTCAGTACACTGTTGACCACTACCCACCTTCAGCACTTTTTAGAGGCTGCCTCATCTGTGTTTTAAAGCTCAGAATTTAATAATGCAAGTAAAATTTTTATGAAGTATTACAACTGTGGCTTCCCTCGTCAGACTGTGAACAATGAATCTGCAGGTCATTGTTTGAGACTTGTATGAATCAGGTCACCTCATCTTAAAAGTCTATTATTTTGTTCAACATGAGTTATTGCAAAGTTTGCTGGTATATGTAACAGAGGTAGCAGAAGTAGTCTTATGTGGAGAGCTCAGTTCAGGTACGGCCCTTGTGGTCATTTTATGCCCAAGTATTTTATACAAGCCTAATTGAATTGGTGTGCAGATTTTTTTTTTTTTTTCAGGTGACCTATTTTAACTGCAATTTTTCACCGTCTAGAAGTTTGGCCTCCATGACACTAACTTCTCCTAATTTTTCTTAAAATTCTCTTGCTGTTTCGCCTTCCTGCTGTTGAAAGGGCTTCCTGGTCCATTTCAACTCTGAGGTCAGGATCTGCTCAGCATCGCTTGCCTCTTTTGCCCTGACCCTTCACCATCTCGCCCATAATTTCAGTAGCCATCCCAATGCTAATGTCTCACAGGTCTACCCTTTCCTTCAGAGCCTTTGTTGCCTGTCAAGACTAAAATCTTTTGTCTCATGGAGAAATAGCTATCAACTCAAACTCAGGATGAATAAAAAACACTTGGGATTTGTCAGCATGGATTTGTGACGTTGAAATCATCTTTAACCAACCTAATAGCTTTCTGTGGTAAGAGGGTTGTCTGTGTGGATGAGGAGGAACAGTGGATAGACTTTAGTAAAGCTTTCTCTCATAATTTTTTTCTGTTTCAATATTGATAGTGGTTGATTATATAAAGCAAATTTGGAACGTGAGATGTTCTGGTGATGGACCAATCTCTAGAAAAGTGTTTTTGGAGCAAGCTACTAGGTAAAATGTAGAAGCAGCCAGAGCTTAAGTGTAAATATCGGCGCAAACATACCATCCCTTCCTACACAAGAAGTGTCAGGTGGATGCATGTGGGAATAGTGCATGAGTGGTTTTTCTCCTGACCCATGGCCACCTTTACAGGAGCCATGACCCCTCGCAGAGGATGTGCCTGTCTGTGGCGCTTACATTCAGACGGCAGTACCCTGCTCCCTGGGCTGTGGCTGCACACGCCTGTCCAGCCCTGGCTGGGTGCCCATGTCTTGAGACCAGCCACGATTTTAGGCACGGGTATTTAGGCAAGTGAAGATTTTAATATGTCTGAAGCAAAGACTGAGAAATCATACCCCTAATAAAGAGGAATAAAATGACATAAAAAAGAGCCTCTTGATCTGATTCACAACAGCCGCCTACCAGCGAGACTGTAGAGATTTCCCTGGGGGTTCTGCTGGCTCACACTGATGGAAAGGGAGGACTGAGGTGAGGGGTACTTTAGGTAAGTGGATAGACATTTTGTTATATTTTTTTTTAGACAGGAATGCTTATTTAAAATGCTGATCAAGGGGCAGGGATAGCAATATAAACACATGTGGAAATAATGTACTAAGAAAGTTCTGTGGTTTCATATGCAGAAAAAAGACAGCAGCCAGCTCTAGCTCAGTGGGCAGCTAATTAAGCCAGAGAGCTCTCTCTGCACTGTATTCTAAGTTCAGTACAAGAGCATGTATCAGCAAGGTGCCATATGATTTTTCTCTTCTATTTCACACTTTGATTTCAGGAATGAACTGTGCATCATCAACATAGTGATTATTTAAAGATGGGTTGGCTGGATCTTAGATGGAGTCAATCCGATAAAGGTGTCTTGTTCGCGTCCATGATTGTTTTCCTTGATCAGTTGTTCACTGCAGCTTAGTTCTGTTGTTCTTCTGTTCCTGATTTTAATAGAATTTTAGAATAATGAAAATATGAACACTTTTACTGTTTAACAACATGAAATTTTATTAAGACAGTTGTAAGGAGTGATTTTGCTGTTGCTACATACTCTGCTTGCTCCACTTTAGATTGAATGCTACAGGTTTCATGGTTCCTTTCCTGACTCCATCCACCATTTTTCCAATACAGAGACCAACCACAGTCTAAAAGACTTTTATTACAGGATACAGGAGAAGCAAAAAAAAAGGTGTGAATTCTTTGTGAGGAAACACAGCGTGTGGTCTCAAAGTGATACCTTTCACCAAAGGAGTATGAGACTCCACATTATACAGAAAACAAAGCCTGGTGTGACCTATAGAGCTCTACCTCAGCTGCTTCTCTGGTTTCATTCTTTTTCCACTCATTCATAATGACTTTATTCTTCTCCTTTTGCAAGGAGTAGAGCTGGGATAATGCCGCACAAGGTCATATACAGGAACACTCAAACGCAATCCTAAACTCCAAGCCCCTCTAGATTAGTGTATTTCACCTGGCAACCAGTGGGGCACATCTGGCTTGCAGGAGGTTTGAACAAAGCCTTTTTCCTTGGAGGTGCTTGCAAAGAGTTATGTGAACTGCGAGCAGAACTGGGCAGTGGGAGGCACGAGGTGACAAGGAGAGGGGCAGTGAACAAAGGCGGCTGCCTGGAGCAGGAACAGCCTGGCAGAGAGCTCTTGTTTGCTTTGCACACTCTCCCCAATGCCGAGGCATGAGAGCCGCTGTCTCCTACCTGGGGAAGCAGCCAGCCTCTGTGCCTGGTCTCTGGCCAAAACATACCTTTGGCAATGGGATGTGAGTGTCTGAGACACAAGGAAAGCTGGCTGTGTGGAAGAAGGAAAGCCAGAACAGGAGAAGGAGCAAAGCTATATTGAGGCTGATGTTGGACTGTTGGTGGTAGATCAATGCATAGATCAGCATTTCTTTTGTGCTAGGGGCAGCAAAACTGACTCTCCAGGCTGACATTACACATCTTTGTTCACAGGCCACAAAACATTCCTATGTGTATTCAAGTTGCGTTTTATTGGCCTTGCATTTTATTGGCAAATCTCTTGCTCCATGTCCTGTGCAGTGTACGTGCGGTGTGGATGGCTCTGTGAGGGTTGTTCAGGAACAGAACACGCCGGTGTAAACAACCAGCGAGAGTCGATGACAGGCTGCAGTGCAAAAAGGCAAACAACAGTCTGATGGATAAACAAGAGTACACTGGGAGACGTATGATGCCCTTGTACTTCTCAGTTACTGGCCTTGCTTTGTTGGAGTCTGTGACAGGAAACCAGTGCTCTGGATTTGGGGCTCCTGGGAAGAACAAGAATTGTGTAGGAAGCTCAGCCACCATGGGGAGATTGAATGAATTAGGGTTCCTTGAAGCTCCAGGAGAGGCGGTGTGGATAAGACATTTCTCTGTCTGCTATGTCTACCTATTTCAAAAACCCCTGAAAATTCGAGAGAATAACTATTTTACTGTGACCATAAGAGGTAAGATTAGAGCCAGGTGATTAAATTGCAGAAAGAAAGTTGCAGTTTAGACAGCAGGGAGAACGTTTCTAATAGGAGAAACAAACTGTGGGGCAGGCTGCTCTGGGAGACAAACACCTTCTAGTAATGACCTGGGTCTGTATGAGCCTGCCTAGGAGGTGGAGATGGAATAAGTAATCTCTGGATGTCCTTCCTGGAGCTGTTTTCTAATGAGCTGCTGTCTGCAAGCTCTGCTGCTATGACACAGCATTGGACAGTTTTTACAAGAGACCTGCTGGAATGCATAAGGTGTAACTTTCTGCTGATGCTAAGGGAAGTGCTGAAAAGGAGAAGCTTTACTGGAGTTATAGTGGAGTTATGTAGTGATTATGAAAATCTAGACCATAATTCCCTCAAGAAATCACTACTAATTCTTAAGAGCAAAGTAGGACTGCCAGGACATTTGATTCCTGATTTATAATAGGGGGTTCACAGTATTTGCAGAATGAAAGTCATTCTTGAAGAGATTGCAGTAGAAAGCAGAGGATCAGATGTCCTATAAGAAGGGCTATCAGATACATTGATCTGAATTTTTGAGTCTTTCAGGAGTTGTGTAGGAACAAATAATTGTGAACAGGCAACCTAACTACAGATTGGAGTTGCACAAACATACAACAGGCGCTGTTCTCCCAGACTGTTCCTAAGGTGAGGTCAAATAATATCTTAGATTTTGTAGATTTCAATGCCCAGCTCCTCATTATTATAAAGACACATCAAAGTTGTGTTTGTCACTGTGCTGGTTACAACTGTGATGTTAGTTGACAGCTTGCAGATTCAATTTACAGACTATGAGCAAGACACCTGGGGAGTGTTTTCATTAGTGACTATGACTTTGTACCAAGCTTTATCCACCATATAACATTTCTGCAGCTTGGAGAGAGAACAAGCAAGGATCGAGAGACATTCTGACTTTTAAACTTCATTAAACTTTTAGCTCTTGAAAAGGTTCTTCGGAACTACTCTGTGTGTTTTCAAATACCCCCTTAACATTTACAGAGGGAAGTCTGTCCTGGTTGTTCTACAACACTGCTTGCTAGGGCTGCTAGTGAGCATTCAAGGGACTCAGAGAATGACAGAGAGTGTAGCCAGTGAAACATATTTATCAAGGAGAAATCAACCAAACCCAACCTGCAGGATTATGTGGGAGCACCTATAAGTATAGGAAGAGATTTTTCACCTCGGCACCTTACAAATTTTGCATATCCACATATGAATAGAAACACAGAAGTTTGGGTTTTTTCTGTTCTAGAGCTTGCAGCTGCATATATAAACACCTTACATTTGAAATCCTCCCAAAGATAGGAAATGCCCAGCGATATAGGTCTGATATCCTGGCAGTTTAACTCAACATCTCCAAATGAATGTTGATGAGGTATGCACACTCATTTGATACTTCTGTATTTCCATTCTTCTGGGGTGCTAATCCTATGAAAGAAGTTAGGATGTTGCATCACAGTTAATACCAGAATTGCTGCCCTTGAGTCATTTTAACGTTACTGTCTGGGAAAACAGTAGATTGCATCCATTTTAAAAGTCAGTTGCTGTGTTACTAATTTTTAAAAAATTATTATTTCTTGGTGAAGACAGTAATCATTAGCTCAAATGGGTGCACACCTTGCAGCACGTAGAGCACAGACAGAGTCAGGCATGGAATTTTCTTTGGAGGCCACCAAGGAGTCTCAGCTGAGGCACCTTTTCAAAGTCCGGATGTAATACTCGTCTGCCAGCTGCACGTATTTTGATTTTTTAGGCTGCCTTCAAGTACTTACATTGAATATTTCAGAATCAGAAATACAGATGAGTTTCAGTTCTTGGTTTCTGAAAATCCCTGAGTCCCAGGGAGCTGTAAGTGATCTGCTCCTTTGAAAATGAGCTCACTGCTGTTCAGTGACCTAACTATGATTATAAGAGCTTACTGGTAAGTTCAGATTGGAAAAAAAATTGCCAATACACAAAATGAAAAAATATCTGGGCACACAGTATTTACGTAACTTGTGTAATTCCTGGCAGGGTCTGAAAACCAGGTGACAAAAGGTATTTTAAATCCTTTTTCTCCTGGTGCCAACAAACAGCTTGGTGAAATTCTAGTTATTCTCCTCAGCCCTCAGCATGCTGTATTAGATTTTATCTGGTTTTAATAGAGTAGTCAGTTTTTGTGCAAGTCTTTCCATACATGAGTTAAGCAGAGAAAATAAAGGAGGTAGAAAAATCAAATGACTACAATGTTAGATTCTTTCTTCTTTTGCTATTTACAGCAGAGCAAACAAAGTTTATGTACCACCATGTTTTATGAAGAAGGCTGATGCTCAGGTAGAGGAGGCTTACATATATTTTGTGATTTAAAATCCCATTTTTAAGCTTATTTGGAAAATGCCAGCAGTTTGGAGAAAATACCTGTTTAGCCACTGTCTGTTTCCACTGGATCCTATGCCTAACCCATCCTATTACAAGGTTCCAAAGCCACAGGACCTTACCAAGTTTCCTTTCAATCTTCCAGATGATCTGCAAGTATTTCAGTAAGTCTTGTGTAGAATCCTAATACAAAATTATCTCTCTTAATTAAGTAAAGAACATGCAGTTCAGTACCCAAAGATTTTTTAAAACAGGTTTTTCTTTTAAATTTAATTATAGATAGAATTTATAGCTTGTTTTATGAAAGCATAGCAGACAAAATATGTCAGATATATTCTTTAAAAGTTTTTGCAAACAAAGAGAATATCTTCAAAAGCTCAGGAAACAGTTTAGTCCCCAGGTGCCACGGGAAATAAATTCCTATTTTGAAAAATCTCCTGTAGGTGATTGTAACCGATGTACTAATTTTCTAAACAGATTTTCTGAAAACGGATTCTACTTCAGATCAACCTTCTGGAGAGCCTTTCATATGCTAAACTAATGTGAAACTTCAGGCATGCATGCACAATATCCAATTTCAAACAGTGTGGTGGAGAAGCAATTGCCACTTCAGCATGCTCAGATAGGTCAGGACCTGGTGCCCATGCAGTTGCCACTGACTGCATTGTGAGTGGCACACCTGAGAAGCGCTGCTCAGTGGCCCTGACCCACCTGTGCCAGGCATTGTACAGTCATGGAGCAAAAATATCGTCCCTGCTCCAGAAAACTCACTGTTAGCACATGGAACGGGGAGGACACAGAAGGATGTGGACAGAGGAAATTGTGAGGCAACTATAAAGGACCAGGGAAATCAATCTTGATTTGTATTTAGTATGTGTCTGGTAGGGCCCTGGTGAAGACAAAATTCTGAAGAGATCCTTGGATCTTCTGCTTGAATCTCATTAAAGCCACAAAGCATCCACAACTATGAACTTTAACTGTGTAATTAATTGGGGCTTATTCTGCTTTGCATGACAGGTACTCTAAAGTCATGTAGAGACCATTAGGATTACTTTTATTAGGACCTGTAGTGGTGTCATGATTGATTTTAAAAGTCAGTGGAAAGACTGTGATGGAAGTTGAGTTCAGCTATAAAATTTTGAAGTAATTGCAAATTTGGTGGTGAGAGATTGCCTCCTTGTTTAAATGTTTTTTTAAAGCCTTCCTTTGTTTTATTTTTCCCCTATGTAACTAAATAGTTATTCTGGAAATATCATTAAAATGGATTAAAAAGAAATACTATTCACAAAAGGAGTTTCATCATTACATTCTATTTTCTCCATGGAAAATAGTAGGGTTTTAATGTAGTTGAATGTCAAAGCCCTGGAGATATAATTGTTGTGCTTTTGAAAGGAAAACATTAATTGAATGAATGTGTCACTTCCATGATTAGCTTTTATCCCTTTTGGATAGTTGCTATTCCATCTCTTTTGTGCAGAACTTGAGAGTGAAAAAGTCACATAAAAATCTGAGAAATGAAAGAAATTAAAAGCACCCTAAAATTGGTGGCTCTATCTCCTCTTCAGCAAATACTGTCTTCATAAATAGATAGGATGACCACATTATTCTGGAACTACCTTGCCATGCAGAAGGTGATTCAGAAATGGAGGCAGTCCAGAAGAATGATGGGGGTGGTGAGGAGAGAGGAACAATTCCAAATTTAATAACATTGGAAAATTTGACTCAAACCAGAACTTCATTACAAGCTTTTTTTCTGAAATTTGGAAATATCAGAACAGTGCAGTTTCTCCAGTGGTTCAGTATTTGGCTTTTTGCAGCTTGAGGAGGGGTAATAAAGCAACTCAGTTTGGAACTAGCTCCAGAGAGCTCCTGCATCTTAGGCATGTTGCTGCCGAACGCTGAAATAAAGCCAACAGTTTTGTGCCTCCAAGAGACTGACCTCATTGCAAGGCCTTAGGAAGCAAAGTATTTTAGGACTGGGAAAATCTTTATCAGCCAACTACACTGGGAAATATTTGGGTCTGAGTTAAGGGTTACACATGATGGTGTGTAGCTAAAAAAGACAGGTGCTCTCTGGCTGTACTTTAGAATACTTCATGTACCATTCTGTATGCGGTATGGGGTTTGTATGAGCCTCTGGACCCAGCAGATAATATTTTTGAGAGTTCCTGCTTTGATAATTTTGTACTTTTTCCACAGCTGGGAGGTCTCCTAGAAAGTGTTGCAAAAACTGGGCATTTCTTTGCAAGGGTTGAATTTTGAAACAACAGGAAAATAAGGAAGAAGTGAATGTAGATTAGCAGGGATGTTGTACCTGCCACGCTAAGCCACAAGCACGAGGACCTTCTGAGCTTTCAGTTTTGGGATTTCAAGATGGCTCAGATAGCTGTTTGGGCCTGAGGTTTGTTATCACTGGTGCACTGGGAGAAAAGAAGGAGCATTGCTCATCTTGATATAATTTTAGGAGATAACGTCAGAAATTTATCAGAATTTCTAGTTTTTATCTTTCACTTCTTTCAGTTTTGATGCTGAATGTGAATCTTCAAACTAAGATATTCTTGAAAGATTTCAATTTTGAGAGCATTTTGTGATGAGTGTGTTACATATCTTTGCAATGTGATAATTCAGCACTTTATGGCAATGATTTCACTCTGTAAAAGTTATAATTCAAAAAGTTAGGGAAAAGACCATAAAACTTTTCTGGAATTGTAGAAAAATTGCAAAGTCTAACTCACTAGGCAGAAGCTTGGAAATTTCAGTGACCTGAATTTCAGATTTGATTCAAATATTCCAGATTCACCGAGTTGTGATAGTTTCCCTTAAATGATCTTCCTGACCTCATTTAATAAAAATATTTCAAGAAAAGTAAAACTCAGATTGATTTAGTCTTTGATAATTCAGAACCTTGGTGGAGGGCAGAGGTGGGGGAGTGGTGTGTGTGGGGAGTGTGTGTGTATTTGCACATCCCTGAACCATTTTGCTAATACTGAAAAATATTATTTTTCTCACAGTGTTGCCTAGAAAAGTCCAGTTATGGCAGTGCATATTTCTCTCATTATGAATTAGCATATGGTATGACAGAGACCTAAATACACCTGTTAGGTAAAAGACTGAGTTTTAAGACCTACATCACATGAAATCTGCATCTCACAGTAAATACTTAAATAAGCAGCTATTGTTATCCTCTTACGGACTGATTTTCTTTGGACCAGAAATTTGAATTGAGGATTAAAGAAACTTTTTCCCAAAAAAAGTTTTTTAAATTTCTGAACTCTGGGTAAAGAAACTATGTAGCCAGAAGTCGTATATTATGGTAAAACAAAATTTTTGTTGTTGCAAAAAACCTTAAATAGATCAAGATTTGCACCAAAGACGTAAAAGACTGTAAGAAGTGACATTCAAACAAAAACCAAGTTTTGGATTCTGGTGAGAGCCAATATTGAGTTAGTTGCTTCAGAATAAAAAGAGCTACTGAAGCCCAAAACTTTAAGCCCAAAACCTCCCAAGGAGAAATGCCTGGTTTTAGCCTAGTATGTGTTTATCAGTTCTTAAAATTCCAGTTTCGTGGCTCCAAACTCATAAAACAATGAGGAACACCTTTAATATTAGCAGATGAATATATTTCTATCAAAAGGCAGCTCCAGTCGAACTGTTGATGAACTGTATGTTAGAAAATGGTTTAAATTCTCTTTTTGTATCAACATCACATAACACCATGATCCGACTTCTCGAGAGTGTGAATGAGGTAGTGTTAAATTAAGATTTCCAATTCCAGTTAGGCCCTGCACAACAAAATGTTTCCATCCGTGCTAGTAATCACATGGATCACATTTCAAGAGTAATGTTATGGATTTGCTAAAGCAAAGGAACTCCAGACTGGATTTTCTTGCACACAGATTTTCTCACTGATTCCCACAATATGAATATACTTAAAATGTGCTGAAAATGGGTTTGGCACTATGCACGTTGTCTGGTAAAATAGTCCTTCACTTCAGCTGTCTATAGACCAAAAAACAGACTGAGAAAAGTTTAACTATTGAGATGGCAGACAGCAAAAGAAACTTGAACACATATTGAAAAACTTAACTGCAAGTGTTGTGATGAAAGACAACTAATTTGTTTCAGGAGTTTTTATGTCTGTTGATTACAGTGGTGATCCATTGCTTAGAATTGATAAACTGAATTTATAGGCTAATGTTACAGGATTTATTTCTTCCTTTACTCATATGAAGTATCGTCACTTACCTTGAAAAACATATTGAATTACTGAGTCTATTAATTTTTTCCAATGTTAAAGAATGCCTAGCAATAAAACTTGTTTAGCACTTTAAGTGGTCCCAGTGAGACAAATATCAGCCTTGGCCACTCTTTGGAGGGTGGTTTGTTCTCCAGATGACAGTGGATCAAATTGTCATGGTACACAGAGATTCATCCAGAGATTCTGAGCACCCTTAATTCTCAGGCATGCCAGAGGGGCTTAGGAATGCTCAGAAATTTGTAACTTGGGAGGCTTCTAGATGAAGTGCTGGCGTGGGGGTTATTCAGACTAATGAGCTCTGTTCACAGTGTTCCTTTCAGGGAGGCATGAGACCTTCCATCTAGCTCATGAGCCATGCTTCTCTCCTGGGCGACATCCTGCCACTCACAATTCCAGAACAATGAAATACATAGCACTTTAGTAAACTAACATTTAAAAAAGATCTGTATTTTTTACTTGCAAAGTTAGTGATGTTTTCTTCATTGCGCTGGTCAGGTTCCAGTGCAACTTGAGGTGACCTGGAGACACTGCTGGCCTGAGAGCTTGATATAGACCCAGCAGGAGGGACTCTTACCTCTATAAAAGCCCTTAGTTAATTAAATGTTGCTAGACAGTCCCTGAAATTTTTTCAGAACTGAAAATTCACAAATTCTATATTATGGGCCACAGGACATGTGACAACATTTTGGCCTGACTTCTTCATCTCCATGAAAAGCTCATATAGTTCAGATTAATCAAACCTTAACTAGACAAGAGTGAGTCAGCCTTCTCTACTGCCATCTGTCCTAGAGGGGTGTTCTCTAGGAAACACTGACCTGTTTTCTGCTCCCTTTCCCTGTTGACATTTCCCCATCCAGATCTTTACCTACTCAGCTTTTGCTCTCTGCCAGGCTTTTCCTTATCTCCTCCCTTCCAGTAGCATGTCTCTCCTGGGGTTGCACTGAGGACCCATGTGCAGATTTCCTTCCTCCTCCTTTCCTTCTGCCTCGGCTTTGTTGACTTCACTGCTGGAGTTTCTGCTTCTCTTGAGAGAGTTTACGACCATCCAGAAATTACCTCTGCTAGGAAATTATTCTTTTCCTTAAAGGAATGTGTTCTTAAAAATAACACTAACCTTTCAGGGTAGACTCAAGGGATGAATAATATTTTGGCATACTCTCAGCAGTTCACATTCTCTCTTCTTTCTCTTTCCTTTCAGTTCCATTGTGTGGATTTTCTAACTCTCTTTAGAGCATAATTGGAAAGCGTATCTTTATCTCTTTCACCACGGTTTGTTTTTTTCCTCTCATTTTCCTGCTCTGGGAATTCAAAGTACTGTGAGCAAATAATAATGGGTAAGCAGTGCTTTAATGACCATTCTCCTTAAATTCTCAAGGTTCTGTCAGATATGGTTTTTGTCTTCCTTATTTTTTGCCATCTGTAGTTAAGACAATGCAAGCCTTAGGATTTTTCAGTAGACATCTGTAATAATTCTCCACTTTCTTTCATCTGCAGAAATTGGGCTCAGTCTATCCTCTTCAGAAACAAAGGGTTTGGAAAGTATTAACAGTATAAATCTCTGTTCCTTACTCTCATCCAGCTGAAATGGTGTGGGCTTTTGTTTGATCTTTTTTTTCTTTTTTTCGTGAAGAGGGCCAGAAGATTACTGGGATGTCACCAGTCTCCTCTGCTAAGATGCATAATTGCCAACTTGAAAAAGTTCCTGGATGCTTCTCTTTCCCAGCACATGCTGTTCTACTGTTCACACCATTTATTCTAATACTTGTCAGACATGCAGTGCTTTTTAATTTTTTTTTAACACTAATCAGCCTGAAGAACCCATGAGGGATAAGTGTTAGTGCATTTTCAAGGAAGACATGTTCAGAATGATTAATTTCTGAAGGAGAAAGGGGTGAAAGCCATTGTACCTGCTGGCTTCCAGAGCAGTTAGGGTCACAGAGGTGGCTACAAGGCCAGGTTTCCAGCAGTGTTGACCTCTTGTACCTTCTGCTGCCTTTGGCTGGGGTGGGAGGAGACAGCCTGGTCCATGTCTGCTTGGGGACAGCCATGTAGAGACTTGCACTAGCATGAGGCATCCCTGTGACCATGCTGAGGCCAAGAGGATGCTGGGGACACTACCCTGTAGGAGGCTTTCCAGATCACTGACCCAAGGCCAGCTGCAGTAGATAAACCCTTCTGGCAGCTGACTGGACTCCTCCAAGAACAGTCTGGGAGCCAATTTTGTTCACCGCCATCTCCTCCATTTAGTCCCCGTGTTGGGAATCTTGTTTTCACCCCACATCATTGTGCTCATTAGAACATTTCTTCTAACACCTACTCTAAATCTTTAATCTATCATTTATGCCTATGGGCTGAGCTGCAAAAAATATGAAGAGGTGATTACCAACAGTATGCTTCCCTGGCTTTTAAAAAAAATTTAATGGTTCTTCAATGCTTAGTTTTTTTCTAAACAATTAAACAATGTTGTCTGTCATGATCATTTCATTTCCATCCAGAAATGAGTCTCCTCCTAGCATGCCCCTTTATCCCATCTCATCAGCTCAATGCTGTTGTAGGATGAATGCAGTACAGCACGCTTTGTGTGGGACAGCTGCTCCTGGGAGCACAGAAGCCAAAGTGGCTCAGAGACAGAGATATGCTTGTAAATGGAGCCTCCATCGAAGTGCGCTTTAGAGTAACACTAGGGGAGCAAATGAGCTCTGGAACAGTCTGGGTAGCTTGGAATCATTCCGTGACCCTGCATGAAATGCCACTGCCTCTTTTATTGCTTGGCTGTTGGGGATGTAAGCAGCACAGGAAGGTGGATGGGAATCCCAAGGAGATAAAAAGTAGAGGCATTTTCCATCAGGACCCTTTGACAGTGCCATTCCCCTCTGTGGTCCAAGACCAGCTAGGACAGACCTTTAGGGCACACTGCAGTGTGTCCCTTAGCTGGCAGAGGGGACCAGTGCTGTCCAGTTTGCTCTGCACCTGTTGTGAATGCCTTTCTGCTTGGCTCACTTTCCTTTTCCTTGATCTGATGTAATTTTTGCAGATGAGGCATGCGTGGAAAGATTCCAGCAGACCTCTAGTAACTTTTTCCATTGAATAATGCTTTATGCTTTTAAAATTGTTTTAAATAAATATGA
Organism: Origma solitaria; assembly: GCA_013397895.1. Classification (NCBI taxonomy): domain Eukaryota; kingdom Metazoa; phylum Chordata; class Aves; order Passeriformes; family Acanthizidae; genus Origma; species Origma solitaria. Next base: position 713,924 of record VZRL01007178.1, on the reverse strand, counting down.
TAATTAATAGAGATAGTAAAAAAATTAGGAACATAAGGCATTTTTGGAGGATGAGCAAAGACCACCCGGTATATCACATATTTCCCTTACCCACGTATCTTCCCAGCCCAGCACTAGCCAATTGCTGCACAAACAGCTCTAATATTACAATCCTAAATGTTTTATTGGTTATGTCTAGATTTGCCACAGTCATAATTAAAATTTTTGCTGTGCTTGTGACCAAAGAATCACAGAGCATCCCAGAAATGACAGAAATTGGGGTTGCTAGGAACTTTAGCTGATCATTATTTCCATTGCTTTCATGACCACTTGACATGCCTGACAGATATTTATCTAACTTGTTCTTAAAAGTTTTGTGTCTGCCATTGCGCTGCTTTCGCCTCCCAGCTAAACCAATGCTGCACTTCAATAGCCACCCCTCAACCATTGCTGTTGCCTAACAGCAGGAATTCTTGCTCCCAAAAGTTTCCGTTCTAATGCCTCTAATGAATTGGTGTCGAGATGATAGTTGGAACTGGGGATATGTTTTACTCTTCCTGGGTAAAAAAAGTCACCCCAGAATTTCATTGCATAAAGCCCACTGACACAAATTAGAGGTGCTTTTTCTCACTTATGCATTCAGAAGCAGGTTGTTTTTGCCAATTGCAGTAGGAGCAATGATAGTCATGAGAACCTGCTTCTCCTTTCTTTCCATATATGGCTTTTTATTTATATAGGTGCTCATAAGGGAAAGTGCTACCAGTGCTCTGGCAGACTCTAACTGTATTAAAATGATCACTTTCCATTTCCTTGAGTGTGGCCCCGAAACAGCAAGATCAGAAGGAAGGAAATGAGTTCACCCCTCTGCCATCTGCAGTTTTACGTCCCTCTGTTTCCCACCCACCTCCTTGCAGGCAAGGAAGGAATACAAGTCCCGCTCAGAGACTCATAACTGCATGTGACTTTGGTGGTGGAGGGGGATATTTTCCCAGACATTGAGCCCCAACAGAGAATTTCCTGCTATGCTCCTGCTCCTGCAGCAGTGCGTCTCAGCAACAGCACATTGCTATGGCAGGTCTGACCAGCTGCTATGGAAAAAAGAGGACATCTCTTGGGAAATACCTGGTTTCCCAAGACTGGTTTTATAAACCAGGTCTGGAAGACAGCCCATTGCCAGGGCAAGTCTGGGGAGAGCCCACATTTGGTGTCTCTATGAAAGGGAATGCCTCATCAGAAGTGAGAGGCTGAGCTGATTAGCTGCGGCCTCTGAGCAGAACCAAACCACTGCCCTGTGCAGAGCACAGCACCATCATCTCATCTCCAGATGACACAGGCTTTTCCTGTGTTCCAAAGCTCATATCCAAACAAAAAAATAAATACCAGAGTGCAATCCTTTAGCCATCTGGTAAATGGAAAATTCAAACTTTGCCATAGAGGTTGCTAATCTCCTCCTGGCAGCTGGGATGCTGACCAGACACCATGATGCAAATCCAAGCAGCAGAAGGCAGGCACACACCTGTCAGGAAACAAGAAGAAATGTGACTCTTCCGACTGCTCGGCACAAGCGGCCAGCATCACCTCCCCAGAGCCAAACCCCTCATGTCTCAAAATGCTACGTAATGCAGCTGGCAGCTCCAGTCAGTGGAGTCAGAGCTTTTTAATCAGACTGTCACTGGTGTATTGCCCTCGCCACATCCCATAGTTGTTTATTAGTGCAGTTCTGAGTTGTGGATGCTACAAAAATCTGAGAATAATGCTGTCAAGGCAACTTTTCATTCCCTCTTTTATGAGCATCCTATCCTCAACAAGAGGACAGTGAGGTGGGAGAGGAGTAGAGGAGACAACTGGTTTTTGTTTTGCCATGTCTGCAGAGGGGTAGAGATGAGGAGTAGAAGAAAAGGTAGCAAGCAAGTGAACAATTGCTCCTGTTTTAAAAATAAATATTTAGACTCCTATCTTTAGGGATCTGGGTTATGAGTCCCGAAGGAACGGGAGAAAATCCTAAAATCTCAAGCTGCAATACCAGAAGCAACATCGGAAGAGCAGAACACCCTGACCTGAAAGCCCTGATGACATTTGTTGTCATCCCACTCAGTGCTGGCTTTTTTGAAGCTCCTGCCAGCTTACCTCATGCACTGCATGGTGAACTGAAGTCAGACTCTTTAGGCTTTTACCTCCTGCGGCTCAGAGCACTCTAGATCCTCTCTGGACATATCTGATGAGGAGTGGATAGACTGGAGCACCTGACAGCACAATCCATGGCGCTGATAAGAAAGCAATGCTAGGCTGTTTTCAGTCCATGGCAACAGCAAACCCAGCAAACCCAGCCCGCTTCAAAGTACTCTGAGGGCCATGCCTGCCTCTAGGGCACGACTGGCAGGTGGGAGCTCTGGGCACTCCTTGTCTTCCTTTGCTCTATGGGGTGCAGCTCAGAGTGAAGCAGAGCTCTGACAAGCCCTAGGCTGGGTCTGGGGGGACCCTCTGGCTGCTGCCGCTGGCAAGGAAGGCAGGGCTGGAGCTGGCTGTCCCTGCTTTCTGCCCTCTGGAACTGCATCCTGGGGGAAAACTGGCCCAGGCAAGGGCTATGCAGTGGACAAGACTCACCTGCTTGGCCTGACTATTTAATCAGGAAGGGATCATTTTCTGTGAACAGCTGTGTCCACAGGTAAAAGGAAATGTCAGAATTGATTGCTAGAAATAGGTGCCTGATTTAAGCCCAGCTCAAGTGAGGATGTTTTTTATAATCAGTAGTTAAATGCATTAGAGGCAAAAAAAAGTGAGACATATCCTGTTAATAGACTTTCTCTTTAACAAACTAAATTGACTTTTCCTGCTTTTTGCTTCTTCCATATCTCTCTTACTGGGGATCCTATCTGTAGCATTTTACAGTTATGGAGGATGGGAGAAACAGTTCAGAAACTGGCATTATGTTCACTTGTTTTCCCATCCTATTCCCATGGAGATTTAGGGGAGGAACTGCTCCAGACACAGCATTTGGCAGGGTTTGGCCTTTATTTTTTTCTGAGCCCAGAAAGCTCTGTCTCTGTTTGATCCTGATGAGACTGGTGTTGAGGAATTTGCCACCAGTAAAAAGGCCACTGCACTTTCGGGGAGGATTTGACCACAAACATTTGCTGCTTCTCCTGGTTGAGGAAGGCTAACAGAATGCACAGTAGCCTTATTTAACCTGTGTGCTGCCCCTCAGACATCCTGACATCAGAACCTGCCGCGATGGCAAAACTGCACTGCTCCGAATCTGCAAAACTCATCAGGATATTCTGCTGCTGCAGGGACCGGGGCCAAGCAGCAAAGACAATCTGCCTTTGAATGCAATCAAACACGCGTTTCTGCTCCGAAGGCTGGAAGGGAATGCCAGGAGGACAATTTGAGTGCTAGTGGGACGTCTGGCCCCGGGGCCAGGCAGTGTGCCAGCCTGCACCGACCCGCTCGGTACCACTGCCTGCCTCTGCCCAAGAAAATGCTGGGCCATTTTAAGAAGATCTGTAAATCAAGACCTTTGGTCTGCCTATATTTAAAAGATACCCAGACTGTTCCTGTGGCTGCTATGGTCGAGGGCAAAAATCACATTCTAGTGATTGTAATGCCTTACCTTGAATTATCAGGATCGATGTCTAAGGTAAATTGGCAGTGTTTTAGTATTATCACATTTGTTTATGGTTTAAAATACATTCAGTAGAGATTCAGGGGTTTTTTCAGGCTGAAGAAAAGAAGGTTTACAAATACTAACAGGCTGGGCACCTCTTAGACCTCTTGCTGGTCTCTGTCCAAGTTTCACCTTCTCACCATCAAGGTGAAATTCCAAGCTGCAGCAGTGCTGGAAATTTGCTCCTCATCCATTTTTCCTCTAGTTCCAGGGATGAAATAATGCTATAAAAAATGCATCAAAACAAGCCTGGAAAAATATTTGCTGTAGTGCAGAAACCAGGAGATAAGAAGACTTAATGACCACAGAAATTTTTGTGCACATGTACCCAAATAGAATCAAATTTAATTGACAATTATTATTATTTTCTCCAGACTAATTTTTTCTGCAACAGTTGAACTACTACATAATTTTCTCTAATGTCTGTATGCTTCTCTCTAAGACAGGTCTTATTTGTACTCTATAGCAAAGGACAGTAATTCTTGTACATGATGTGATTTGTTGTCTCAGCTGCTCTTAAACAACACACACTTATTGTCAAATTGGTCTGCTGAATAAAGTTATTAGTTGAATAAATCTGAGGAGTGCAAAAAGCTTAGTGAAACTTCTCACCAATATTTTACAGGCTCCTGTCCTAATAAAGCTCTTTTGCTCAGACTTTTGAACAGCTGAGTCCACATATTTTACAACCCCAGCACTAAATATATTATTTCTTTCAAGCAGAGATCCCAGTGAAATAAAGGCAAGTGAATCCGAATTGCTGGCATTTGCAGTGGGAAAAGAATGAAGCAGTTGGTTAGAGCCCCCAGTGAGTTTGTGTCTCTCAAGCAGTGCATCTCTCCCTGCGGCTGTGCCCAGAGCTCACTGCCTGTGGCTCTGACACAGGGAATGGCAGACAGCTCTCAGTCCCATCAGCCGTCCCCGTTTTATGCCTTCTGCAAGGCACTCAGGGTGTCTGGTTCATGCCCTGGACTCTCACAAATTGGGTTGCCGAGCCTCCACCACAGCTGGATATCACTGAGGGTGTCTGTCCTTTCCCCGGTACAGAGAGGGACTCGCTGCCTTTTTAATTATTGAGGGGTGACCATTTATTGTGGTTTAGGAATGGTACTCCCCATTTCAGTGTTCCCACCGAGACTCTCCAAACCGTGCACCGCTCTCTTGCTCTCCTGCTTTTCCCTCCCCCTCCCTGATGCAGCAGGATGGAGAAGGGAATTGGAGGCCAAAAGGCAAAGATCACAAGTTTAGATAAGAACAGCTTACTGGGAACAGCAATGAGATAAGAAAAATGAGCAGTAACAGCAACAATATTAATAATAAAATTGTACAAAGGAGAGAGTTATTCACATTCCCAAATGCTCACTGCAGAGCTCATGACCTGACTGCAGCCCTTACTGCAAGAGAGCCCTTCCTTCTGGAAACAAACTCCCTTTCCCCTGCCCCCAGAAATGTTGTGAGGTGCTATAGAAAAACCTTCAGGTCCTAGCCATGCCCTCTCCTGGCTACTGCAAAAAGGCAGTCCTGTCCTGGCCAGAACCAGGACACCATTGTTAGTTCATCTGCCAGGCACAAAGGCACCAGCCCAGCAGATCAAAGCAATAGACATACGGCAGCCAGTTCCTGCCCCCATTTTAGAGCTGAGGGTGAGGACAAAGAGGATTTTCTGGCTGTCTCACACCAAATACCCTCCCATGACCAATCACAGACCTCCCAACCCCTTACCTTGTTGCCCTGCTGACTCCTCTCCCTTTCCCTTTCTTAGTTTCTCTCATGGTTTGGCACAGTAAAATGCTCACTGGAAAACAAGACACCCCAAATTCACTTCTGTTTGCAGATGTCAGGGGAGCTAAGCTTTGCCCCGATGGCAAAGTCTCCTATCCAGTGGTGGCTGTGGGGATGGTCCAGCCTTGCCACAGCAGGGCTGATGGGGGGCACAGCCAAGCCCCCCATAATGACTCGGAAAAGTGCTTTGAGAGGGAAAACCCTTTAGAAAGCAAAGGGATTAATCACACCTGGGGCAGGAATGGCAGATTGGAAGTGCAGAACAAAGGGAAAAGGTGGTTTTGATTACAAGGATTCATAAAGTCATCACTCAGAGAGAAATCCAGCACTGGGGGAAAGGCCATGTTTCTTGGAGGGAGAAAGCAATGGAGGCTTTAATTTTCATGTGTTTTTCTTGGTCCGCAAGGCAAAGATCACACAGGGAATGCTGTAGCCCAGCACCGCCTCACCACACACCAGCTGCTGAGACGTGAGCTAAGGAGTCCTGCTCTGCCCATGAACATCTCCCTGAGGGACAAACCCTCATCCTTTTCACAGGCATTCAGGCTGGATGCTGTGCCCTTGGTCCAGACAGAAAGAATATTAACCAAGATGGCTTTTGTGTGTGAGAAAAGGCAAATAATCAGTTATACAACTGTGACTCCTTGGTGTGCAGAGGCCTTCATTCTGTTTCCCTGAACTGTAAGAGAAAGGGGGAGGATTTATATGGTAGAGCAGCAATGGATGTCTCACAGGGACAGAGGCTGGAGAGGTTGCTTCTTGGAAAATTTCAATGTGAAACTAAAAACGTTAAACTTTAATTTAAAAAAAAGAAAGAAAAAAAGAAAACTTCGGTTTAGCTTTCAGCCAAAAATGGCAAATGATGGAAGAATTGTGGTTTCCTATGAAAAAGTGAGAGAAAAATTTCCAGGAAAGTTTTTGTCTAGTCAAAAATACACTGTTCCATTATAAAATTAAAAAAAAAAAAAAGAGATTAGATCAGGCAATTTCTTCCCAGTTGTGGTTAGTCCCAGCATTCCTAAGAGGACCATACCCACTAGATGTCAGTCTATTGCCATGCAATAAAAACAAATGAGCCAGAAATGTCATCAGGAGTTTTTTGGGATGAGGATATTTCCACTGAGCTGTCTTCTGTCAAAAATGCTGCCAATAACTCCTTAATTTCTGTAAAATTCCTAAGCTTTGTATTTCCAGAGTTTTTCAAGGCCATTGCGACACATTCCGTGGACTATGCCAGCCGGATATTTTTCCACTACCACATCTAACCCCCAGCTGACCTTTGTCTCCCCAGATCTTTAGAAACTTTTAAGCAACATTTGAACAGCATATAAAAAGAGTGTAATTACCCCTAACTTCTCCACCACTCACACCTGCCCCCTCAGGTCATGGTATTGCAAATTTTCCAGAGACACATAAACAAGCACTTTATTTAGCTGAGGTGTGGGTACACAGCAAAAAAATCCTTCTGCAATATTTTAAATAGCTGAAGAAAACACCTCTTACCCTGGTACCAATATGTGAAGAAAAATAGAGGGTATTCTATGAAACATGGATGTTAAAAAAAAAAAAATCAGTGATTTCCCTGCTGTCAGCAATCGTTCATTTTGGGATTCAGGTATTCCAAGCAAAGGCCAGAAAAGCCCTTTGAGACTATGATTACAGAAATGTTTATTCTTCCCACCACCTGTGACAAACGATACTGTACATTGCTCTATTGACCTTCATCCCTGAATTGACTTCTGTGGAATTTGTGACAGTTGTATCACAAGAAAATGTGGCCAACTTTTTCTATAAGTTGGGGTCTGTGTGGTGGGCTGTTTCAGAATATTCTCCTGCTTGCGTCTTCATCCATATTGTTTGCACCTTTGATATTTATTCTGTTTCAAGAAAAATGTGCAGCATTTACTTCTGGCAAGGAATGCAATAGGAGAAATTATTTAGGCCTCAGATCAGAATGGTGCTTTCTTTCCTAGATGCAAAACTATAATTTTAGGAGGCTTGCTCACATATTTTTGCTGCTGAATTAGAATTTCAATCTTCAGAAGATCAAAACTCCCTTTCACATACACATTTAAATATAATAACAAGGGCAATTCAGATTTGGAGTGTTTTGTGTATGACAAGCCAGCTTTTCTGAATGGCACGTAGAGACACCTGAGCAAAATTTTAAGGAAAGAATCTGCTAGGGCATCTGAGTTGAATCCTTTTCTTGGTGATCAGTTGTGATTCCTTCATTCTCAGAAGAAACTCTGTGTCTTAAGAATTTCTTTTTCTGAAGATTTTTTTTTTTGGGTAGAATTATTTTGCACCCAGTACTTGCCACTGAATTCCGTGGATTTACATAACTCCCACGCTTTTAAACACCAGATTATTGGGAGCCAGACAGTCAATTAGCGAAAGAAAATAAAAAAAGTGTGTTTGCAAGACCAGACAAAATTGGAAAGACAAGAACAGCCAAAAAAGTCATAAAACTTCAAAGCCTCACTTTTCCTTACAGAATACAGAATGCAGGAGTGAAAACTGAGAAACACCTCCACATGTTAAACACCCTCCTGTTCTGCTGAGTGGTGGGCATCAAGCCATGCTTCACAGTAATGCTTGTGGGAGAGACCAAGGGATGGTTTTGGCTAGCCACCACTATGCTGGTAATGAGATGAACATATTTAATTAGAAATACTGAAGCCTCATCTTCCCCACAAGAAACTGCTGTGACTGAGCTGTACAAATTAAACTTGAGGCTGGCATAAGAGAAGTGTAAAAAGGTAGTTAATAAGTTAAGTTGCTTGGTGTTTATTGGACCTTAGTGCCAAAAAAATTGTCAGTAACGAGACCCATACACATACAGCTCTCTCAAAAGGAGACTGAAGAGATCAGCAGCAACAGTTTTGGGGAAACCACCAGCTCTCTGCACGTTCTGACTGGCAAACACTATTTCCAGCCACATTTGGCTTTCATTTACAAGTCCTGCTTTGCACATAGGGTCTGTCTCACAGGTGTAGCATGTTCCAGACAGCAGAGATCAAACAAAATTGGATAAATCTGCCTATTGAGACTTAACACATGATATATACTGGAAGATATGATACAACACCTTTGGTCCTCTGCAGTTATTAATAAGTTGGAACATACTCCGATTTAAAGAGGTTCGCTGTAAAACTGTTTAATTTGTTCTAGTCTCACACCTTCAAATCATCAGCGGGATTTTCCTTGTAACTGAAACAGTTTATGTGAGCTATGACATCTCAGGTGGGTCTTTGTTTTTCATCAGGTCCAGGATGATTAGACTGTCTGCTGGTGACAATTATTTCTTCCAAGTCTTTGGGAACACACAGTAACCAAGCAGTTGAAACAAAGGAAACGACTTGCTCTGCTCCTTTGCAATTTCACTGTTGTACAAGCCTCAGGTTAGAGGGTCACCAGAAAGCTTTAACTCTTCTGATGATAATCCAGATCTCTCTAGCAGATGGGAAATAATAATGCTTTTGGCATCAAAGTTAGTCCAAGAAACTGTAACAACTAGAGAAAAATTCAATGCTTTTTTTTGTTTATTTGTTTGCTTGTTTGTTTGTTTTGATCACTCATGTGGAAAGAATCTTCAAGGAAATGTATTGCTAGTAATCCTTCTATATGATAAATTCTATCTTTAGGGTTTATTCTAATAACCCTTACTCTGAAAAGTGTCACTGGAATAATGTGAGAGTTTGTGTGTTCCCACAGTCGTAGAAATTATGTGGAGTGGGTTTTTACTCATGCTAAACTCACCACAGCTTAGATAGTTGAAAGAATTAGGATCAGATAAAGATCCTTCTTTGAAGGATGCAGTGATCCTTCAAATTGTGAATAGAAAGATGAACCATCATCATGTTCTGTTGGGTTCACAGGAGCCCAAAAAATGTTTCAGCCTGAGAATGTATGTTCTCCACAGGCAGCAATTTATTTAGAAATTATTGTGTTGTGTAAGAATTCTGACACTAGGAAGCAGACAAAAGACAGAGGAGTCTAAGACAAAGCAAACTGTTGCAAATGAATAGGAATGGATCTCCAAAGTGTGAGTACAATGAAAACTAAGGTGTAGTACTGCCCTTGCAGTGAAGAAATGTGGCTGGTAGGAAGGTGATAATAAGTGACTAAAAGAAGTTTCAGTCAATTTAGGGAGGGATCCATAAATAAGAATATTAACTATGTCTTCTGAAAGAGAAATGCTACTTCTACAGTGGAAGCCACTTAGCAGCAAATTGATTTGCTCCATTCTTAAAACCATTCTTGAAAACGATGATTAGGACATGTTACACCCTGGCAGACAATGTGAATGAAGATACTAAATCATCAGGAAAAATGCTGATTTACAAAGCCATACAATTGATACCTACTCCACAGGAAAAGTTTGGGAGCAAATCCAAATGCTCTGAGATGCTGCATTTTCACTTGGTGTGATAACTTGGGGGACCAAGAGGAGTCAAGAGGGCTGTGAAGTGAAAAGCTGTGACCACTGGACCCTCTTTTTGAGGTCAGAAAATTCTGGGTCAGAGCTGTCCCTAAAGCACACAAAGATGATTGAGTCCCATACTGAACTGGGACACATAATCTTCACTTTGCTGCAAAAGGTATTTTTGGGGAACTGGTAGACTTGTTTGGGCATTCTAGAGGAACCTGTAAGGGTGCCAGGGCCCCACCTCTGAAATGTCACAATGGATCACCTGGGGACAGTAAATAAAATGGCCGGACCTTTAAGGTCTGGTTGGATGTTGTTATGTTCCTGCTGCAAATGCTGTCAGTCCCCAGCTGGTCAAATCTAGAGTCTGAATAAGCAAAGTAATGCAGAGGTGTGGGAGAGAGGAAAGCAGCCCCAAGGAGCAGCAGTTCCTCAGATCAACTCCAGAAAGAAAGCCACTAATAGGATAGCTTAAAATATGGGACACAGCAAAAAGATGAGAGGTGGGCAGAAACACAGGAATGGGATTGCTGGAGAGCTGCTGAAAGGGATGATAGTGCAAGACTCAATCAGTTCAAGGAGGTCTCCAGTGCCAGGCTTGCCCTGCTTGACTCGTTTGTGGGAACAGAATGAGAGTGCAGAACACAGGGAAGACGGGGGAGTGTGATGGCAGAGCACTCTCCAGAGGTGCTGGACAGACTAATATGACAAAATGGTGCTGCCTGAGGTTGGGGAAATGCCAGGTACCTGCAGGCAGACACTGTGATACTGCAGACTGTGGAAACAGAAAGGAGAGGTGGGACAGCGGAGTGGAACATTTAATGCAAAAGCAGTAATATGCTGCTAAGATACTAACTACAAAAACCCTTTGAATCAGTTTACTGAGAAAAGGATGTAGAAGTATCTGGATAGATGTTTAAGAGTAAAACAAGTTGCTCTGCCAGGATAATCTGCCTTTAGACAACTGAAAAGAAACATGAAAGGGGCTGACTAGCAGCAACCTTCTGTTGAAGTCAGGCTGAGAGGGAAAACTTTCGTGTCTGAACATCAAAGATGCCTAAAAGGCATAAGACAAAGTTGAGGTATTTTTTCAAGCATTGTTCTTGCCCTAAGCAATGCTTGGCAGACAAAATATGATTCTTTTTCAAGGCACAAATTTAAGTTAATGTTAGGTCTGAGATATAGCCTGAAATGGGACGGTTAGCATACATGTTACTGATTATCCATATTAATTATATGTAATAAGAATATATTATAATTTGATAATGGTCTAGGGCAAAGAAATAGTTGAGGGATGAGTTTTTCACTGCTGGGTCAATGTTTACCAAGGTTATTTCTTACAAACAATACTCCAGGAATCAACTGTTCCTTTTGAGATTTTTCAGAATGGGAGATTGTGACACAAGCTCTAAGAAGGTCTCAAAAAGAAATGAATGGAATTGTTTTGCCCATATAAAAGTAACAGCAGAATGCCAAAATTCATCATTATTGGCAGCCTCAGGGCACATTGCAGCAAGTCAGTGCTGCTGGGACAGTGCAGAGAGGTTTGGACCAGGTCTGCTTGCACTTTGCCGAGTTCACATCATTGTTTATTCATTTCTCACTTTCCAAAATATGAAAGCCAACATTTTTCATATTTGGATGTCAAAGTCCAGCTGAGTTAATTAAATCAGAAGTCAAAAGGATACCAAGTGATTTCATAGACCATGTCAGTTGTGTTTTTTATGCAGGGGATTTTCTCAGTGCGCTATTTGGAACAAGGAAGAAAAATAGTAATGTTGTTGTATTTTCCCTTCATTTTAGTGTGCATGATAAGTAATGCCCTTCTGACTGTGTCATCTTTGCCAGGAGAGGTAGCTCATCACAAGCTCTGAGCCTGACTAGCTAAGTAACAGCAGAGCAGCCTTAGGATTCAGACAATTATCCAAATTGGTGGAGTTTGACAAGTTATTGCATGATCACTGAGTAATTCTGTGGATATGCTTTAAGTATGGGGAAAATTTAAGTTACTGTTGTGTAGCTTCAGTCTCTTCTATTGCAGGTTGAGAGGTCTGCAGCATCCAAATTGAGAGTTATCTTCTGTGCTTACTTGGCTGGGAGACTTACGATTATTGACAATGCGGATTTTACATCAAGGTTATACCTATGATGGCTGAAAAATGGTTATGAAATACGGGTTCTACTGCTCAAGACTAAATATCAGCATGCTTTGACATTTATCTGCCCAGAGAGCTGAATAGCCCAGTTTTCACCTCCCAGCAGTCCTCCTTTCCATTTCCATTTGTTGTGGCTGCTTTCCTCTCTCTCACCTGTGTATAACCTTGCTTACTCAGGCTTCAGATATGATTATATGAGGACTGGCAACAGCTGGTAAATAAGTGTGATAAAGGGTTTTGTAGTACAGAATTTTCTCTCCAGAAATTGCTGCAAGGATGATGTGTTCACAGAAACTATTAGCAGAACCAAGAAAAATAAGTCTATGGGCTTAGCACAAGGACAGCAGGATCTGAACATCTCAAATTTAAACTTGATCTACTTTGGTTTTGTTTGTTTGCTTGCTTTTGTTAACAGCTTTTACTTGTCAGGTCTCTACATTTTCAAAGTGACCTTATTTGGTGAATCTTACTATATAAGAAATGAAAAACACATTAGAGTTTTATCTGAGACAGGGAGATGCACACCTTGGCAAAACGGCATTTTGTTTTTCTTGCCATTGGAGCCTTAATGACATTATTTTCTAACTCTGTGTTCTCAGTTTTTACATGTATCTATTAATCAACAAACATATAATATGAGTAATTTCCATTAAGAACAGCAATGTTAAAGTTTTAGTCTCTCACAGCACAACTGCAGGAGATTCCAATGTGGTCAGAACATAGCAAGCAGCTAACTGATTCCCTCAGGTAGCATTAACAGAGAGGAAACTGTACTGCCCACATGCCTAAGACAGCTTTCCACTGATTTTCCATTAAGTGTTCTGTCAGTTTGCTAAAGCTTTTTTTACTTGTTGAAAAGCCAAACTACAGAAAAAAGACAGAAAAAAAGAATTAGTTAGAGGTGAGAGAATAATACTCTGGGAGTTTCTTTCAGATTTGGGAAGCTTTTCTTTAATTTTTTTCCATATTTCCAGGAACCACAAAACAAACTTATACCTGCCTCAGCGCTGTGTGAAGTGCTACAGTGTCTTGCAGGACCAGGAAAAAGGTTTTTCTGACATGCTGAAAAACTCTTCTGGTGTTCTATTTTTTTGTCTTGACTCTGTAAATTGTAAATATTTCTAGAGGAATGAAGTTGTATCAGGTTGCTGATACCAACCATCAAAAGGAGAGTGAGAATGGGTGGGAATGTCTAAAAATACCCAAAGGGAAATGTTGGAATATACACCACAGTTGTTTAAAATACACTTTTAATCTGTAGTCACTTGGTGATGCTCTTGAGTTGTATTTCAGCCTTGGGACTGATAATTTGCAGAAGGGAATGTACTACTTAAAAGTTCTTCCATTTTCACTCCTATCTCTAAGCTGAATCCTGAATTTAGTAGTGTCCCTTTGGACACTCCTAGGCTTTCCCCTAGGTCTCTGCTGCACAGACTCAATAAGCAAAGCTGAAGTCATTGTGAATTCTGTGCCAGAAATGATCGGTCCAGGCAGTGGGATGCATCTCACTATTTCAAATCATCCTAAAGTATCCACTGAAAATTAGTTGTTCAGACTCTCTTCATTCTTGCTAGAGACTCCAGAGAATACTTCATCTCAACTCACCATAAGCCAGTTCTCTTTTGACCACACAAGAAGCCTAAATGAGTATTAAGTAGTAGATTCCCATTTTTTTTGGGATGCCCTTCCTGTGTTTCTTTTCTGGTTGTTTTTGGCCCTGTGGGCTAACGCAGCCCAGTACAGCACAGCTGGGATCTACCTGTGCTACAGCAGAGAGCATGTCACGCTATAAAAACCATCAAGAGGCACGTGACCAAATGCTCAGAGATTTCTGCAGTACCTCAACTGTAACAAGAATCTAAGGACCTAACTCATATCTTGAAACAATTATAAAAATAGCTGCATCAGCTCTGCCCTGGGATTTCCAAGACTTCTTTTCATGCCAGCTTCTCATGGATGCACCAGGGAGCTGAGTCTTCTGAAACTGCAGGTGCTGAAGCCTTGCCCGGGAGGTGGTGGAGTCACCATCCTTGAAGATGTTCAACAGGTGTCTGTATCTGGAGCTTGGTGATGTGGTTTAGTGGCTCAGAGGTTACAGTGGCAGCACTGGGTGGATGGTCAGACTGAATGACCTTAAAGGTCTCTTCCAACCTTGAAGATTCTATGATTCCATGATTCTCTGATCCTAGGACTGTTCTGACACATTGCTGCTCATCTAAAACAGTTAAAAGGGGTTTTAGACTGATAAAACAATCTAGGAAATTCTGACTTGTATACAAGGCCAGAGAACATAGTCACATTTTATTTTTCATCATATGTGTCTTTCTGTAGCACCTATTCCCTCAAGTGGATACGATCTTTAATATGTTGAGTAGTTGAATGAAAACATTATTGTAAAGCATAAATACTTACACATGCTATTTATATTCTGTGTTTTAAGAGTGTGTAACAAAAGAAGCTACCTTTGTGATGCCAGAAAATATGCCTTAAATAAACGGTATCTTAAAGAAAATACCTGCAAGTTACACAACTGATGATTTTATATTTATGCGAATTCAGTGGGAAGTGGGTGACTTTAAAAGCAGACTCAAATATGGACGTCTTTTTATTGGCAATGCCCTGTCTTTCCAAAGTGTATGCTTGAAAGCTGTGAGTTAGATGTTTTTTCTTTGGCCTCATGATCTGACTGATCACAAGCTTAGAATTTGTCAATGCTGTATCAGTACCAATTTTCCTGAAATTCTGGGTATGTTGATGTGCCTTTTGTCTAGGCATGATTTTTTTCAAAGTTTGTTCTTGGTTGTCAGCGATTTGAACAAGATGCAACAGACCCCACCTGAACTGAACATTGCATTTTTATTGCTGTGAGATCTCAAGTAAATGCTATTTCAAAGTTTTATCATATGCTGTGAGTAGTGGGAACACCAACAAGGAAAGTCAGTAAATGCCAGTCATTGTTTTCACACTGTAACATCCTGGGGGTTGCTCAAACCTGCTCAGCTGTGTGGGGATGTAGTGAAATAGGGAGCAGTACGAAAGCTGAAGAAACTGCTGAAGTACTGAAGAAGTGCTGACACTCCGTCACCTGTATGGGAGGAATTTTGTTCTTACACATACCAAAGGTGCTGTCAAGGCAGCTTGCAAACCAAACACAGCCTCCAGTTGGTGGCTGAGCCATCACCTACCATCAAGCTGCCAGTGAAGCTCACATGAACTTGGACTTTTTAATTTTTTTCCCCTAGTCTTCATCGTTGATGGATATGTCTGGCAGATTTAGTACTGCAGTATTTTCTGATCCCAGTGCCCAGTGAATCCCCACTGCTCACGTAGAACAAAATGTTTTGTTGCTGCTGCTAAAGGGCCATGGCGATTTTAACCCTCACTCTAGGAACAAAAAGCAAAAGGAGAAATCCAACTAAAAATGTTCCAAAGCTTTCAGAAACAAATTAGAGTTTTGGTTTTGGGTCAGAGTCCTTGTCCTGTGTGCTCCATCAATGGAAATAAATAATTATCTGTTGAATTAATGAATTCCTCTCCAGTATATTTCTCAAGCACTATTGAAAGAGCCTAATACATTGAACAAGACATCTGTGTTGAAAACTTGAAGGAATGTTTATTACTATTCTATCTCAATCAGGTTTTTTTCTTTCTCATTTTCAAGAAAAGAAAACATTCTCTGTAGTCATCAGTCTGACATGTGTAAAATATTCTGCTTAATTCTGAATGACCACAGGAAAAATTCTAAAATTGTATGTTTACTGGAAATTGTATGAGTTATATGAATTACTAGTCATACAACCCCCTTGTTTTTATAAAACAAGGAAGAGCATGTGTTTCCAATTTGATGTATAATAAGGTCATCTTACAGAGAGGCTGAAAACACTGAGTTCCATATATCAGAAGAAATAGTAATTCCAAATAGCTTTAAAGTATATTGCCACAGCATATGCCAGACACTGAAGATATTTTTCCACTCCTTCCTCCACCTGTTTTTGGTTTTTTTTTTCCTCATACAAAACCAGTCTTTGCAAGAAGAGGGATTTTATATCAGGATTTGATTGTTAACTGAATGTAAGTGATGTTTTTCAACTAACATGTCTGAATATTCAGTATTAGCCACTCCTGGTAGCATGGGTAACCTTAAAATTTAAATTGTTGCTCTACAGTAGCTACTAATTTTATTCACATATTTCTCCATTTCAAATATATTTTATGCTGTAAATGACATAGTTAATCCAACAACATTAGTAACGTCAGAATATATGATTATTTGTAGATCATTGTTCCTAGGCTAAGTGCTATAAACAGACATCTTTTTACTGCATTCTAAACTATATCTATGTGATGTCCTGACATAATTTAACCAATGTATCTAGGTAGAGTAGAGCTGCTTGGAAGATACTTGAATGATACATTTTGGGTTGGACTTCCAAAACTTGAGTGGTTAACATTGAATACTATGGAAGGTTCTGCGAATTTCTACTGCAGAAAACCTTTAAATTGTTTACGTCAAGTTAGGGATGGGTAAAATAGGAATGGTTTGGTAAAATAATATTTTATATCAACTTCTGGGTTATCATTGTCTTCACCTGGAGATTCTTACACCACATAAAAACATTGATTGAAGCCTGATGAAAATAATTCACTTTTGGGCATGTATCACTTTACTGTACTCGGAATCAGAGAATATCCTGAGTTGGAATGGACCCTCAAGAATCCTTGAACTTCAGCTCCTGGCCCTGCAATGGAACAACCTCAAAATCACACAATGTCCCTGCGAGCATTGTCCAGGTATTTCGTGAACTCTGGTGCTAATGATTTGAAGAGAATGTGAATTGCACCCAGGTACAGTTGCATCTGACTTACAGAGTTCTTTAGTGATTTGAGAATCAGACTGTGTGGATGTCATTCCTGACTTGCTTAGTGAACCTAGGCATGCTCCTTGCGTACAAAAATGGAGGGTCAGGGGGCTATGGTGAAACTATGTTGCTCAGAGCACTTCATAGCTCCCAGCAGCAAGTAAACATCACTGGTTTTCCAACCTCGTTTAGGGCTAGATCTGCTTCAACAGTATTGCTCCATCACATTGCTTTTCATTGGAATTAGTGTCTAGTTGGGGAGCAATGGATGACTGGGGGGCCAAGGGTTGTAAGGCTTCGAGGTGTGGTGAGTGTATTAGGACTGGAGCCAGCACAATGCAATTCTCTACTTGAATTGATAAATTAAACTGCATCCTTCGAGCTGCTATTTAATAATTGCCAATGACGTCTTCGAATATACTGTGCAGTCACTATAATGTGTAATTTAATGGCCAGCCAGGAACTAATGGTGCCTCTGCCAGCAGCTGTTGGTGTGGAAGACCAGATATAGTCTGTAGATACCTATGCTTTATTTTCCAGCTCTTTTGTTCATATACTCTAGTGTCTTGGAACCAGCAGGATCTCATGGAATCATTAAATTGCTGGACACTGAGGATGGCCTGGGAAAAGGGCACGAGACACTAGCTCAAAAGGCACAGATGCCTGTAAGGAGTTAAAGGGATCAAAGAAGGAGATTTGACCTGAATACTACAGATAACCTGGCAAAATCCCCCTATGTTGTACTGGGTCATTTTGCCCTGAAGTTCCTCACAAAGGACCATCAGGACACAGCGGCCTGGCTGCAGTGATGTGGTCTCAGAGGTATTTCTGTCAGACTGACTGAGTCTTTTACAACTACTGTATGGATGCCTCTGAACATGAATTTGCATAAACTGCTGCCTAGATGCACTTCTGTGCTACTGACTCTGCTGGCTCAACTGCATAAGGGTACTCTTACTGAGGCGCATTGTATGTTACACAGAATGTCCACAGAATATGCTGAATTGGAAGAGATTCACAAGGATCATTGAGTCCAACTCCTGGCCCCGAACAGACCCATCCCCAAGAGTCACACCATGTGCCAGAGGGCATTGTCGAAATGCTTCTTGAACTCTGTCAGGCTTGGTGCTGTGAGCACTTCCCTGGGGAGCTGTTCCAGTGCCCAACCACCCTCTGGGTGAAGAATCTTACTCTAATATCCAACCTAAATCTCCCCTGACACAGCTTCAGGCCATCCCCTTGGGTCCTGTCCCTGGTCACCACAGGGAAGAGATCAGTGTCTGCCCCTCCTCTTCCCCTCAGAGGAAGCTGTAACTGCAGTGAGGTCTCCCCTCAGTCTCCTCCAGGCTGAACAGACCAAGTGCCCTCAGCTGCTCCTCACACAGCTTCCCCTCAAGGCCCTTCCCCATCTTTGTTGCCCTCCTTTGGACACTCTCTAACACTTTAATGTCTTTCTTACATTGTGGCACCCAAATCTGCCCCCAGCACTCGAGGTGAGGCTGCCCCAGGGCAGAGCAGAGTGGGACAATCCCCTCCCTTGCCCACTGGCGATGCCGTGCCTGAATGCACCCTGGCAGGTCAGCTCCTAATTTTGTGAAGATCAGTCAGAATTCCCATTCTGCTCATCACAAACTACTTCAGCTCTTCCCTGCTCCAGCATCACCAGCAGTTTCAGCGGCACTCCTCTCTTCATCAAGATCACAAGGGCAACAACGGTAAATCAAGAAGCGATTCCTCTGGAATTCCTCAAGATTTCCAGTTTGGCAATTAGTCTCTGAAAAGTAGTCTTTGGGCACAGTTATATGTGATGATTAAGCACGCCAGGGAATGATCTTGGGATCAATAATTTTCATCATTTGTGCGATTTATGAACTGCTAGAACAGTCATGGCTGTGATTTTGGTCCAAGCCAGCTAACAATTTCTTAAGTGATGTTTGAGCATGGATGGGGTTGATATGGACCAGAGATTGCACAGGCTGAATAAAAGGCATCTTAAATGTGGTCACCACATTATGGAGGGAAGGAAGTTGAATAACATGGATATAGGATGTTCTGTGCTAGAAAATGAATCTAAGCATAGAACTAAAGTTTGTTTCGTATTGTCTAGATCTCAGTTTTTCATAGTAGTTGCATTTATTTACAATTTGTGCATTATTTATTTATTTCCAAGTTATTTATGAAAACCTGCATGCACACATAATTTTATCATTTGTCCAAACCTGTGCTGAACAGTTTGAGACAGTGTTATGCAGACTTTCTGTTTTGGGGGGTGATATGAGTGACTAACTTGGTAATGTAGTTGGCAGAGACAGTGTTGGCTAAGAGCTTGGACCAAGAGCTTTGATGTAATAAAGCTGCACTTTCAAGGCCTTTTCTGCAGTGTTTTGGACAGTCCAGAGATCCAGCGATTACTGCTCCATTATTTTATTCCCTCTGGGTATTGCATGCTGATCCTCACCAAGCTGCTTAAGTGCATTAACTTCTGAGAGCTTAGAATTTAACTAATACCACTTTTTTCTTTCTGGGTAGATTTATTAATTAGTCTTGCATGGATTTAGAAATTCCATGTAGTTCATGTTTAGTTCTGGTAGGAATGTAAGTGTGTTTTTGAGTTTTAGTAGAAATGGAAAACCACTTTAATCTCTTCTGTATCAATTTCATATTGATTGAAACCTTTCTTTTTCACATGACCTGTAGTTAGGGAGCCTTCTGAATAGTACAATTACTGGTAGAATCCTTAAAGAATTTTATCTCTGTCACAGGCACCATCTGCCCACTGAGACATGGTGTATTCATCATCTCTTCTTGTGGGTAGAACATATTTAGTAATAGTCTGACATTTCCTAAATTTTCTGGCCTGATATTCTGTAATAACATATTTTGGATATAATTAGAGTTAATACTATTATTAGGAAATAACTATCACATTTTCTGGCAATGTCCAGCAATTCCTCCTAGACACTTAGTCCCTAAACATTATGAAAATACCAGTGTTTCCACTCTACAAGTATAGAGTTTAGCAACTTGCCAACTCCTGTTATTAACATACAGTAAAAAAGGTAAATCTTTTATCAGAAAGTAGCTCAAAGATATTTAAGAGATTGATCAGCCTCTAAGGCCTGGAAGTACCTTATCGAGTTATTAACAGCTGAAGGGAAAACTTGATCAGTAGTAGAGTTTATAAATTCTAAATGAAGCTGGGGTGTTAAAGAATATTTAATGCTGACCTGATCATTCCACCACTGTGAAGAATGTCGAGACTACCAAGACTCCTATTAGAAAGAATTATAGCTTTGTTTGTAAAACATAAAATAATTGTAGTATTTAATTAGCCTTTCCCTCCTTTAATTTCTTTCATAAATTGGTGGATACATGGCAAGATATAATGAAAGAATGAACGTAAATCCTTTCATTATCATAAGCTAGAAAATATTGGCACCAAGGTGGCATTTATGGGGGAATCAGCAGTCAATAATTATCCAGACAGACTGAATCAGAAGGAAGCTGGTGTCCTGCCACTGGTGAACACAAACCCCAAATTTAAATTCATGCTGCATTCCCACAGAAATCTGTAAGGTTCCTGGTATAAAACTAATTTCTTTTACACAGTCACTACTATATAAAGCTTAAGAGGTTGTTGCAGTTGTACTTGACAACAGAGGGATTTAGACAGTTCTCTGTGGTTTAAAAGGTAGTTTTGTACCGTTAAAGTGCACTGAGCTTCATTATTGTACTTTAAAAAGTGTTTGTATCAGGCTGCTGTGTGTATGTGTGTGAGTTCAGAATGTGTGCATGTGATAGCCAATAAAGCACGTGTGGGTTAGCTTGGACAGTTTCCATTCCACAGTTATAATCAAATGAAAGTACATACAAGTTTAATTTAAAAAGCACCACTAAACTGTAAAACATTGTAGTGCTAGGACACAAGCTGTGTAGAAAACCACATGGGAAAGTGGTGATTACAATATTACATTTTTCCTTGTGGGCTCTGTTGGGTTCACATGACGTGCTCTACCAAAGTATGTCTGTTTTCCTTTCTTCAGCAGAACAAAACTGCTATTGCTACTTCCTCCGCATTAGCCATGGTGTTTTATTTTGCTCTCTGGACATGCCATCAGTCCTGTCATTTAGTTCTGTTTCAGCACAATGTTTAGGTTCACGGGTGCCTCCATCAAGACAAGCAACACTTCCCTCCATGCCCTGCTGTTTAGCACTCTGGCTGGGAAAGGTGACGCCATGGATCTCAATGGCTTCATTATGTGTGACATAAAAACACTTCCCTACACGAGTTATTAATAGATGATAACTGATAGAGGCTGGACTATGTAGTGGGTTAGATTTCTCAATCTCTTGTTAAACAATATCCTATTTCTAAAGGGAAGGCATTGAAGAATTACTGGTTGTAACCATACAAATTGGCACCATTTCAGTAGTTTTGGTCAACTCATAAAGTTAACAGCTTCCAGTGGCAGTGCAAGCAGCGCCTTGTATTTTTCAACTTTTAACCCAGTCTGTCACAACTATAAAGAAAGGCTATGAATGGTTTTATTATGAATCACTGAGCTCATACCAAGTGAAGGTAGACGACATCTCTTCTCCACCAAAGATCCTAAGGTCTTGTAATTTTGGCCCCTCTCACACTCAGCAATGGCCAAACTGACCTGCCTCTGTAGTAAAGGGCAGGAAAGTGGAGGGTCATATAAAACGAGGTTCTTCACCACCCAGCTTGCCCATTTGACAAACTGAATTAAGCTCTTTTGGGAGTTATCATAAATAGTTACTGGAGAGCCTCACAGCAGCGAGCTCCAGGGTGAGTTGAGGTCAAAACCATGAATGGCAGAGAAGGGAGCTGAAGACAGGGAAGCCTTGTTGGTGCTGCTGAGAGCTCGAGCTTGAGGAGATCCCCTCCTGAGGGTGTGTTGAAAGGGTGTGTTGGAAACAGAGGCCACCACTTGGGTGGCAGAAGAGGCCTCTGACAGCTGTTTAAAGGACAGTGGGGCACACAACACCTGACTCAGTGGGGGTGAGTCTGCCAGTGTTTGTCTGGTTATTGGAAAAGCATCCTGGTTCCTTTAGGATACAGCTGTAATGCCCAACTGTCCCCTACATATGGGATTTGGAGGGGGCTCACTTGCTGGCCCATCAATTGCTTTTTGTGGGGCTTATGGTACATCAAAAGGTATTTTAAAACCGGTCCTGCCTCTATTGCTAATGAAATTATTGCTCATGGAAAGAAAAAATCAGGGTAGGCTGACATAAACCCATGCACTGCAATTTAGAGTTCTAAATTATGTCATGTAGCCATCACATAGATTACAACATAGTTACCCTGAGTAGCTATTAGTTGTTTCTCACTATGATGTGTTTCGGTAGGATGAATGATATACAAAGAAACAGACCTGCATTTTCTAATTTTCAAGATTACTACTACATTTCATCAGGAGCCTAAAAATTGTGAATGCAGTAAACAGAAAAGCCATAACAAATGCAATTTTCCTGTAGATTTTTTATTTTACAAAATAATCAGAAACTAATTTGGGCAACAGCATTAGACTTAAAAATTTGTCTGTAATTAAAGAACTTAATTTCACCCTGTTATATACATATAAATTCAGAATTGGTTCCAATCCAGGAACTTAATTTTCAGCATGTATAAATGTAGAGACTAGGTACTGTCTTTTTCTTGTGAATGAAAATATTATTGTATTAATTTAAAAAAATTAGATTTTTCATAAGTAGGATTTCTAACCACAGGGAAAAAATTAGAACAAGACTCATGATTTTTCTTTCATGGTTATAAAAAGAGAAGAAGGGAAAATCACTTGTACATTTGTACCACAGAGAAAACAAACCTGCAGCTTTTAGGCAGAGTTCTAAATACTCTTTTTTTGTAGCTGTGCACATATATGTCCTACTTCTGGTTAACTGGTGAGATGAAAACTGATTAATTTTCACATTCCATCAAAATTAAACACCTCCCTCCACATCCTAAACCAACAACCTTCTACACTGCTCTATTAAAATATCACAAATGCAATACATAGTGAGATACAAAATTACTATTGAGATAATGGTG
This sequence comes from Origma solitaria, assembly GCA_013397895.1. Classification (NCBI taxonomy): domain Eukaryota; kingdom Metazoa; phylum Chordata; class Aves; order Passeriformes; family Acanthizidae; genus Origma; species Origma solitaria. The sequence continues at coordinate 690,976 of VZRL01007178.1, read as the reverse complement.
GTAAATCTTAAGGGAAGAGGTATTTTACATCATGGCAAGCAAAAGTTAAAACCTTGGAGAAACTATTATTGAAAAATTGCGGTTATTTTTATTGCTGAACAACCAGAAAATAAGTCTCTCTAACATGTTTTGACTGTAGAGAAGTCACTTCAGTTGTGCTCGCCTTGTGCCATGTCTCCTAGACTTGCTTTGTAGACAATAGGTGGTTTCTCCTCTAAAATAAATATCCTTAAGTTCTTAATATGTATTTTCTTAATTTTTTTTTCTTTTTTGGTAGACTTTTACACATTGTCTCGTGATTCTTTCCACTTAACTTGAATGAAATACCCTAAGATGCACTGCATTGTGCCTAGAAGAAAATGTATTTTTGTATAGTTATTTTTAGCTAGGAACAGAAGTGGGAAAAAAACCACTTTTTTTTGTTTTCAGTAAGGGTTTCCCTGAAATAAGGTTTAACAAGATTCTCTTTCTCACTGTTTCATATTACATTCCCTCTTCCAGACAATAAAAATCAGTTTATATCTTGGAGAGTATAGTTGAGTAATCATAAAATAAAATGTATGATGTCAAGATTAAAATAAACAAGCTGAAGGCAATCTGGCAATATGATAAAGGGCTTGTTTAATTGTGAGAAATAGCCAAACAGATAAAAGGGGAAACCCAAGTATGGAAAAACACAGATGAAAGTCCTAGGAATGGAGTTTTTGTTAACTTTTTCACTAGATGTAGCCTTAGCCATGGCATAAATATTTTTGATTATGTTTTCCAGAAAATGTAACAGGAGAGTATTTATAAATTATTGGCTGATCAAATGACCACTGTAGAATTGCAGTTTCCTAGTTACTTCATATAAATTATTATTGAGAATCCAGCTTAAGTGGTGTAATTAATTTTTTGTCTTTATTTGTTCCTTCATAAATCACTAAACTTCACAGAGTTCACAGAAAATAAAAATAATCATATTTATATATCCTAGCCACTCTTTTGAGAAGTACCTACCCATTTCTAGATAGTTATTGGGCAAATAGGCTTCCCCTCAAGTACTGTGAATGATAGAGCTTTTGCAGAATTCCAGGTGAATGAGGAGTCCGGAGGAGCAGTTTGATACCATCCCAGTGTTCTTCTCCCGTATCTTGTATCTCCTGTTGTGTATTTGTCAGCTGGAGACCACTTCTATTTGATCAGAGAGCTCTGTTCTCAGCAATTCCATGTGTCCCTCTACCTTCTCTTATGTCAGGGTGGACGCTCCACTGCTAAGCACTGACTTAGTGAACTCTTCAGACAGAGGACATTTTTGCTGTCAGATGGAAACCTGAGAAGCAGGAGAGGAATTCTCAATTTTCTTTAAGACTGAGCACCTGCTGCTGAAGGTAGCAGATCAGAGATGGACAGTCCTGGTGGGGCTCACAGAATATCTAACCACCACACCACAAACCTCAAGAGAGCTTCACAATGTCCTGCAGCACTCTCAGCCCTGGATAGCTCAAACCAAAGGTGAGACATAACATTATAAACTGCTCTACCTGTGGGTGCCTGGTGTAGATACAGGCACACCCAAGCTCACTTCAGTGTACCCTCCATAAACTCTTGTTTTCCACAGAAAGGGAGCTTAGCTGTGTAGACTGAAAAGGCACTGTGGAAGACTCTGACTTCGTGTCCTGCCTGAAGGCTTGGAATATCCAGAACCTAGAGCATGATCATTCTTCTAAATGTAGCCCCTGCTACAGGCTTATGTTGAATGTCTTGATTTATTTTGTGAACCCTTCAGTCACTATGTTTGTTATCATTCTTAAAAACATCATCAGCCAAAAATCACAAGAATAATAGCTTCTTAGGGCTTCTGCTGAGACCAAGGATTATGACAATAACAAATCTGTAGCCTATTTTGATTTTTGCCCTTACATTAGATAAATGACTGCTATTACTGTTCTGGTGGTTGTTTACTCAGCAAATGAACTTCATCCCAATTTACTTTATTCTGCTTCAGAATTTATTTGCTCAGTGTTGTTTACAGTGTGACTAAGCTGAGGAAGGCTTTATCATGTTTGCATTGAGAGTGCTGTGAATAAAGCCAGACTGATTGGTGTGTGCTCAGTGTACAGGGAATGTTCCACTATGGAGAGCCACTAAAAACTTGCTGCATATACATAAGAAACATAGCACTACTCAAAACTGATGACCTTGTAAACCCACAATTTCTAAAACACACTTTTTATTTTCTCAAAATAAACCTTTCAATCACAGCTATGATCTGTTTTTTAGTTTGTTTTTCTTTTTGTTACTGTCAGATGAGTTTATTCTAATGGCTAAGCATGCTACCAGTTCCAGGATGACTCCACCCTTTTATAATACAGCCCTCTACCTCTCTATGCCATTATCTTGCTGTCCTCCTTAAGCCCAGATGCGGATGATACAAACCTTCTGGTGAATTCTATGCAGCTAGTGATGCAGGGTTGAATTCTTTAGGCTCTGCTCTCCTGCAAGTCCATATCCACACAGAGCCACTTTTCCAGTCTGCTATCACCTGGGAGAAGAGTCAGCCTGTACAAGCCCGGAAGGGAGGTTTGCGCTCTTAAATCCAGTGCAGCAATGAGTGGCACCAAGTTTTGCTCCACTCATGTGGAAAGGCAGCTGCCTTCCTCCCACCAATAAGTCATCATTGTCTGAAATGGCCAGGAATTCCAGAATAAATGCTTAGAGCTGGCATTTCCAAGGTTCAAACAGAATTTCATGCTGGTGTTATTATAGCTGGTTCTTGGATTAATTAAGCCCATAGATGCCTCTGTTAGGTTGGAGAATGTTTGTCGAATAACGTGGTTTGAGTCTGGGAGTGTCTGTGCTATTTGACTTCTCACTCATTGAACTCTTATTCTGCTGTAATGATAAACACAGAGCAAATTGGAGCTGACCAGGGAACATGACCTGCAAGGGAAAAACATACTATAAAATACAGCAATTACTGGAAAATGTCAAAGCATTTTATGTGGAACCTTTTGGATGAATTTGGTGGCTGTTTGGAGAGCTGAGCCAGTGGTGGAGCCAGAGGACAGGGGCATGTATGCATCCAGGATTAATCATGAATTGAAACACATGAAGGAAAAAAAAAAAGAGAATAACATACTGTGGATTTGTGTTGTTATGGGCCTCATTAATCTGGGCAACCTGGTTAGCTGAATGCCATCGCATGTCACCTCTGTGACTCCCTGCTGACATTTTTCACAAGAACCATGTTTTTAACATTCTCTGTCTTTTATTGTTATTTACTATTATGTTTGGCTCTGGTATTACTTGTTTGGAGAAAAATGGACATGTCAGTGCATTTAATATGTTTATTTAATATGTTTATTTAACTAATTTAAAGAATGGCTGCTGTAAGAGCACATGGCAGGCAAATCTGACTTTTAAAAATAGAACATGAACATTAGAATCACTGTGCATTTACACTATTGATTCAGTTTATTTTGCATGCAAACTCAGATGACAGAAATTAAATTTTACCTAAACATGAGACATTTGCCTCTGCCTCATGGCACTGTTTGGGATTGAGATGCATAAACATTTTAATCCTGAAAAGGGTGCTAGGAGGAATAAGCATGTTTGTCTTCACAGTACAAGTTATGCACTGGATTTGTCTTACTTATGGACTAAATCATAGAATCATTTAGGCTGAAAAAGACCTTTAAGACCATCAAGTCCACCTCTAAACCTAACACTGCCAGGCCCACCACTAAACTACGTCCCAGAGCATCACACCTACATGTTTTTAAATATCTCCAGGGTTGATGGCTCAACAGATTAACTGTTGCCCTAGGCTTGTTTTATTTTTGAAATGAAGTTTTTCCTAGTATCCAGTCTAAACCTCCCCTGGCACAGCTTGGGGCCATTTCTTCCGGTCCTGTCATTTATTACCTGGAAGAAGAGACCAAGCCCCACCCAGCTAGAGTCTCAGGCATTTGTAGAGAGTGATAAGGTGCCTCTTGAGCCTCCTTTTCTCCAGCATAAACAACCCCAGCCCTCTCAGTTACTCCTCACAGGACTTGCACTCCAGACCCTTCAACAGCTCTGTTGACCTTCTCTGGACTCACTCCAGCCCCTCAATGTCCTTCCTGCAATGAGTGGCCCAGAACTGGACACAGGATTTGAGGTGCAGCCTCACCAGTGCTAAGCACACAGGGACAATCACTGCCCTGGTCCTGCTGGCCACACTATTGCTGGTACAGGCCAGGATGCCATTGGCCTTCTTGGCCACCTGGGCACAGCTGGCTATGTAAGAATAGTTCATGTATGGCTTCCACAACAAAAGACTGCCAGTTCTGCATTTCACTATCGTTACTCTTTTCGCTACAGTGTAATATGATAATATTTCAAAAATAATCCTGTGTATTTTAGATTGAAGTTCATAAATTACCTGTCAATTTTTACACAAAAATTTCCTTATGAGGATATGTAATTCTTGGATTAACATCTGTCCAGTACTTTTTTGGCTTGTATCAGAAATACAAACCAGTTACAGCAGAAATGAAATTTCAATTATTATTCGTAGTACAAAATAGGTGATTTTGTTACATGCTTGTATGATCTTCTGCTAACACAATCCATATACTGACTATAAACAGCTCGATTACTCAGTCCTATGACTTTGTTGGTTCAAGATGTCCCTATTTTTCTGCTCATGTATGCTGTTTTCTACAGCCCATGGCTGATAAAGATAGTGGATGTTTGCAAGAAGAGGTACCCACACTACAAGGGCCAGCAGAGAGTCAGGTGTTATTGGTTTGTATGGATAGTCAGGATATCCTTAAAAAAAATACACAACAGCAAAGAAATGCTTGGTGTCTGACACCTCGGTAGGGATCAAAGAGCCCTGGTTGGCTGTGCTGGTGTTTGTGATGGCAGAGTGTCTTTCTCTGCCAAAAGCAACCCAGCCCCTCTCAGTCTACCCCGCTGTGAGCTTTTACAGCAAACAGTTCCAGTCACTGCAAATGTGAGCTGGCTCTTGTGTCTGTGTCACAGGCAGCTGCAGCCCATGGGCTGTCATGGAAGTTGGTGTCAATAAACCATTTGTTTCACCACCTGTAAGAATTACGCATACATTATTCTGCTAAAGAGAAAGGAAGCCTCCAGGCAGAATGAGCTAGGCAGTTAAAGCCGACTGCACCCGAGAGTGAGATTAGTGTATGACCAAAACCTGAACTATTGAGCACACACAAGATCACTTTTATCATTTGTCATTCCTAGAGCAGCCTAGCTCAAGCACTTGACACCTCGAGAAGGAGAACTCAGGCATGCATGATCACATTCCAGCCCAAGCTCTCACTCAGCTGTTTGGATGCAGCAGGTGCAAAGAAGGGCTACTGCAGTCCAGTCTGTCGGAAGGCATTCTGTACATGACTCTTCCAGTGCACTTGATGGATATTTCTGGTGTTGGAGGCAGGATACAGATGGGCTTGAGACGTTGTGATGTTTAACAGATATAAACCTTAGTTTCACAAGACGGATGTGACCTAATGACACTTGAGTATCAGTAATTCTAAAATATTCAGTGAAACATGGTGAAAAAAGAAATACAGAACAAATCCAAGCAACCTTTGAGCAGCTCCTATGAATTTTAAATCTGTTTCTTTGTTTTCTTCCTATTCGATGTCAGTAAAATCATGTTTTGGACATGAAAGATAAATAGAAATGTACTGAATTTTCCAAAAAGCCTCAATGTCTGTGCACAGTCAGCACACAAATTAATCACTTTGGCAATTTGTATTACAAATTGTATGGATTCTGTGTTATAACAATGCTTCCTTTTGTGCTGTACCCAGCCTTTGCCTGTGGTGCAATAGGTGCTTCAGAGGTGAATAAAAATATCAAGCAGATGGTGACACCACCTAAAAATTATCTGCTCTCCAGAAGTCTGTGACTACTTTACTTAAGGCAGGTTCATAATCCCTGACAAAAAGTTCTTACATGAATGTGTGTGATTGCTTTTAGACTTCTGACATTGTGCTGAAATTAATTTAAGAGGTTACGTGAAGGTCGTGTGGATACCTCCTCCTGTTCAATGATGACTTGTGATGTGCTGAATTCCTCTGATAGCGCTCTGTCCCCTGTTCAGAGAGGCCAAGCACTGTAACAGAAAAATAACCAAAAAGAGTTTTATACTGATACACATCTCAATAATCCTTATAGAGCCTAAATAAAAGCTAGTTACCTCTTGTGGCCAAATTTGAGAATGCTCAAACCTGAAAGTGTTTGAATCCAGGGCTCGGCTTTATGTTTCATACCCATTTCTAGGGAAAACACAGTCTCCAAGGCACATTTGTGATACAGGAGCTGAAGCCTCTCTCTGAGCTGTTCCTTTGAACAGCTCTGAGGAGATGTGTTGCACGGTCATCCTCAATTAGCAGCTCAGATGCGTGAAGAACAGCCAGAGCAAACCTGTGCTCTGTGTTTGGGATAGGTCCCCTCAAAACATTTGAAATAGCAGACACAGCTGGGGATCATTTGCTTTTCCAAACAAACAGCACAACCTGATCTGGCTCTTCAGACACTTTAAAATTCCATTTTCTTCAAAAATTCATCCAAAGCAATATATTAGGGAAAAGATCTTAAAAGCACTATGACTAAAAGGGCTCTAGGGAAACAAGATTAACTGATTAGACATTTTTCTGTGGTTTGATAATTCTGCAACACTTATTATCATATTTTCAGTACATCCAAAAGTAAAGTATTCATTACTCTATAAATAGCTTGTCAGCTAGAGAAGCAGAGTGACAGACCATATATTATATATTATTGGGTTGGTTTGACTTAAAAGATGTGCTCTATTCTAACTCCTACAGGGTATTCCTGTGTATGTGTATAGCTTTTGCTCAAAGGTCTAGTGACTGCCTCTGTCTATTTATTAATCTCAATATTCCTCAAACAACAGTTTTGATCCATGTGAAGGAATAGGTCAGAAGGATGTGATGGGGATTAGCAGGCCAAACCTATGTCAATATGCCTTGTTTTATACTGAGCCTGGAATGAATCTATGGAGAGACAGCAAAGATGAAGAACAATAGCTATAAGGTAAATGAGCCACTGAAAGACAAAAAATGCTAAAAAACACTGCTAAATCAAAATGCTTCACTGCCTTTGAGGAATCTGTGAAATGAAGTTCTGATATAGTACCTCTAAAACTGAGATTTTTGTAGCTGAGCTCTCAAATCTGTAAATAGGGGTGGTGTGTAGTCCACATACATCAGAGATTTTCCAGACTTTATTCAATCTTAGATCTTGGAGATGGATATACTTATAAGAGTCTGCTGCTTCCATGATGTACCATGCAATGTGAGAAGACATTGATTTTCAGTGGATTTGAGCTGCAGTGAAAACATTTCTGACAACATTTCCCTTAGTTTTATTGTCCCCTGTAAGACTGTTCAACAGTTGGGATTATCTTGGGGCTACCATCTTGTAATCAGCAGCTGCAGTTTTTGGAGTCCACCACAAAACATTTTTGTTCTCAGCTTGAGTAAGCCTATGGTATCCTTTTCTCGCAGCCTGTCTGCCTCCAGCCTGTCTGTATAATTTACTATCCCTATAGAATGGTTTCAGTCTTCAGTCTCCTCCAGATGCCTTCTGCCTTCTTGTCTCACAGCCCCCTTAAAATTTACTACATAAATTCACATTTTGTACAGCTTTATTATTTCCAAGCAATAATAAGACTTTCACAGCTTGAAAGAAGCAAAAATTCTGCCATGGCACACTCCCCATGAAGAAAATCTATTCTAGTGAGTGGTATATACTGCTTCTTCTACGGGGTTAAAAATGTGAAATATCACAATAAACTTCTATTTAAAGTGATAGCCTTGTTCAAGTATCATCTTCTGGACAGGAAGTCTGCTCCAGCACAAGCATTGCCTTGGGTTCCAGCAATCTTATCTGTATGTCATTTATTCTGTAAAACAGCCTCTGCATATTATACACGCCATTTTAAAACAAGAGCTTTGTGGGAGCATAAGGGCAGTGACAGCTAATGTGGTTTGTATTTATATTTGGATACCTCAGCACCTTTTGTAGACATGATGTATAGAATCGTATGTGGCAGCCAAGGTGGGACATTTCACTCTGTGTGCAGTCTGTGAAAGGGGACTTTTAAATGGAGTAACCTAGGTGATTTTTGCTGGAAAGCAAAAATAGCACATAAAGGAGATGCTGAACCTGGTAGCCTGGCAGGGTTGACGCTGCTGCACCTCCAAATCCCTCATCCAGCAGGTAGTACAGTGGAGCAGGAATTCCCAGCAGGCAAACAGACACAAGGTGTCTAGGTAAGCAGTACATGTGTCACACAGGTAGACACAGATGTTCAGCACCTGCACAAACACAAGATCATCAACGTCACCATCCTGTTCCCTTCTCTGGCTGATCAGGAAGAAGGTCTGTCAGTGTGGGTACCCCGTGGCTGGGCTTATCCCCTGAGCTGCCTGCTCTCCTGTCCTGGGCCTGGGAGCAGCTGGGGCTGGGTGTTATCGGAGTTTCCTCCCCTGCCATTGCTCTTCTATGCTCCTTTCCTCTGTGCAGGTGACCTATTAATTGCAGAAGCTGATGTGCAGTATAAAACTGAAAATTATCTTCTTTGAAATACTGGATAGAAGTGGAGTGAACTAGTGTTTGAAGAGATTGATAGAAATCCAGGGGCAGCAGCTGCTGTAGAGTACTTATAGGCAATCTGCAGCAGTTGTTAAATGTTAACAGCCAGCATGCAGGCTACAAGGGTGATGTCTCCTTCACATGACGAAATAAAATTGCCAAAAAAATTGTACTTGTTTTTACCTTTCCAAGCCTTATGTATGGTATACTTTTCAGCAGAAAAATCATATGAATTCTGAATTTTCATTTGTCATCTTGCATCACAACACTTTTGTTTACATGGAGATTCAGAATTCAAAGTACTGAGAAGAAAATTCTCATAAATGGAATAAGTTCAAAGCTTTTACTCAGATATTCTAGAATTTTGGCAAATTACATCTGCAGATTTGATCTTTATGTCTTCATGTTTCCTATTCTGAATGTTGAAGAAAGAATTATAAATAATAATGATAATACTAATAACAGTAGTAACAACTTAGGGTGTGGTCTCTGATTAAACAGCCGTGCTCATGCAGAATGGTGGCTGCCTGAATGTTTTTCCACCAGTGAATCATAGAATAGCCTTGGTTGGAAGGGACCTTAAAGATCCTGGCAGTGCTTTTCCACTGGTTTCTCTCATAAAGCTTTGTGTTTCTTATAAAGATGATGGATGTTGGAGTTGTTGGGAGACATGAAAATAAGACAAATTCCATCAGATTTCACAGATTTTTTTCACTTGCCTCCAACGGGTGGGTGAGACATGAAAGCTTAATGCATGCATCTGATGTTTGTTAAGACTGAAAAAGATGACTTTTCGAGACCTCTAGGCTTTTGGGCGCGGGAACATGCTCGAGCAGTGGAAGGTCACAGCTGACACTGAGCAGCTGGGCCTCTTCTGAAATTTTGTGGTCTGGGAGCAGTAAGATAAACAGCAGCTCATCAGAGTCCTACTAAAAAATAAATAGAACATGTTATCCCCAACTTTTGAACAATTAGGAAAAGTACCCTCATGTTGAGCATGGAGTTTACTAGTTAGAGTTTAAAGAAAGCATCCGGAAGGCCCTGATTTGTGGGAACTTGGTTTTGGTGTGGAGGAAGAGAATAATACCATTCATAGTGGTTTGGTTATTTTGCCCATGCCCTTGGCAAAAAGTGATTGGTTTTCACTTAAATCAGCTTCCTTTATGCACAGCTGATATCCCAAGCTCAGTTCAAGGAGCTGACTGTGTATTCCAGCTAATTATCCTTAAAGATTTTTTACGACTAAGTTTAAACATGTTATCTGCAATTTTTATCCCTCTGTTAATTGCTTCATACAAAAATGGCACCACAGAATCCTGGTCTCTGAGCTGAGTATGAAGCTAATGGTCCTGAACTGGACTTACATAATTTGCCATGTATTTGGCCCCTCTTCTCTTTTTTAAAAACAAATGATGATAATATCTATTAATTTTCATTTTAATGCACTAGAATTAGCTGTAATAGAAGTTTTCCAAAGCACTTGAAGCAGAAGTATATAAATTTATGCCAAAAAGACTATGAATAATAGATCTGAAGAAAATCCTGGAAGTGCATGGTTTTGACAATCAGACTGCATTAGGCAGAACTCATTTGGCAAATTTACTATGTTTTAGAGTATTTTTTTTTATTTTTTTGTACAATTTTTTCTCTGAGTAACCAGAAATCCACATGCTATATATCAACTGTTGGGTGGGAAATTTGCAATATTTAACAAAGAAAATAGATTAAAAATACTAGATTTTTATTAATAATAACTTGTCTGTTGCTTTGTTGAATGTGAAAGAAATATCTGGAGAAAAGTAGAGAGTCTTGTTAGTTTCTTCTACACACAGTTTATAAGCGTGCATCTTCACACTGTCCCCACAAACACCTACAAACCATCAAAGTACTTCAAAACTGTGTTAGCGTCTTCAGGGGAACTATTAAAATTTAACCTTTCCTGTGTTCCACACCTTAAGTGGTTGGCAAAATTAGGACTGAAAAGTTGAAAAAAAATTACATTCACTGTCCCTTCCTGTTGTAGTTGTAAATAAAGAGGCCGGCGAGGCAAAGGGTTAGCGGGAAGGAGTCTCCCCCAAGCTCCCCTTTATTGAGGGTTGAGGGTTCAGAGTGCAGGTGCTCAGGAGGCGGAAAGGGAGGAGAAAGAACTCTCCTGGAGAAACATCTCCGTGCAGAAGCTTATAAGGGGAAAGGGTTGACCAATCGGGAGAGAGGGAGAGGGTGGGGACAAGTGCATAGAACCAATAGTTACATAGAGGGGTGGGGTACACAAATTAACCAATGATACAAGTAATGGAAAAGAACTTGCTGGAAGAGAGGGCGGAGTCAGAGTCCTGGGCACGCCTTACCCACAATCCCGGGGTGGAGTCAAACCACCAAAAGTCCGCCCAGAGAGGTGGAGGCAGCACCACCCTCAAAGACCCCCCAGGCAAGTCCAAGTAAGCAAATCCCCATCAACATAGATTTTCCAATTCAGCGCCAGCCTGGGAGGCGGAGGCAGCATAGGGACTGACCCGCCACACCTTCCTAATCCAAGTATCTGTTTGTTTCTCAGTTTTAAGGTTTGTCTTGACAATGAAGAATCACTAATATTTGTCCAATGGGATAAAACAAAATGTTTTCTAGGCTGGTCTTAAATGCAGTACCTCTTAGAAGTATTACTGGAAGGGCTAAGTACTTGCAGATATTTTTTTCATTTTTTTCATCTATAAGTGAATGGGTATATTTTTACTTTTCATGCTATTTAGTACTCCCATGTATTTCTTTCAGTTCTTAAATGCAGCTGTAGCATAGAATTATAAAAGTTCTTAAATGATAGTGTTTTAAATATTAAATATCTATATAATGATATAATGACCTTAACCAAACAAAAATTTACAAGCTGAAATTAAATACAGCCTCAACTCATGAGATATTTCAAGGTAGAGGTTTTCAATCAGCCAGCTTTTATCACAGATTGCTTGAGATATTCAAAAGTTTTGTAATTTTTCCATCATAAACTGATGTAACTTAGGTCTAGGCAAGTACAACAAATAGTTGCATTAAGAAACAGAGCGTATTCTTTCTGGGGTATAAAGATCTAATACAGATGCAGTAGGAACATACAAATAGACTGAGACAAATGATGAGATGAATAAAACGTGTTTGTAGTCAAGGAGAGTTAAATAAAAAACACTCCAAGTCTGACACAGTTCTGGTTCATTACCGGTTCATTGCTGCGACCAGATCTATGGTTTAAGAGGTGATATCATGCTTTTTAGTTCAAATTTACAACTTTTTAATGGCTGGAACAGATAGGTAACTTCAGAATTTGCCAACATCAGAAGTAAAATATCACAGAATCCACCAGCGATAAGGTGGAAAACCACCACAAATGCTGTTCCTGCCAAGCTACTTTCTGCTGGTTGGCCCTTAGCATGTACTGGTGCGTAGTGTTGTTCCTCTCCAGGGACTGGACTTTCCATTTCCCTTTGTTGAATGCCATTTCTCCAGTTTACTCAGGTCTCTCTGAATGGCAGCTCACCCATCTGGCCTATCAACCACTCCTCACAATTTTGTATGGACTGTCTGCTTTTTTTCACAGTTTCCTACTGGCTCAGGGACCAGGGATTCCTGAAGTCCAGTCAAACCAGCAGGGCAAGAAACTATTGACTACCCTGACCAGTTTTCTTTTTCTTACTTTTGTAACTGATAGAGCTGCAGAAGCTTTCTCATCCCCTTTCATATCCCTCACCAGGTTCAACTCTAGATGGGCTTTGACTTTCTTAACCACAACCACATCCCAACACACCAAATATAAGCTTTGTCCTTTAGCTACAGAGGAGGATTTGGGAATAGTTTGATTATGAAAAATGCATGAAGAAATGGGGGAGAAAACAGTTTTATCTGTTAGAGGTCTTTTTATAAAAGTGTCTGTGAAGCTTTCAAGCATCATACAAGATCCATACACATATATGTATATATACTTTAATAAGTGTAATTTTGATATTACATGTTCTTGAAATAGGGCAATATTTTCCCATTCATTATGGTTGTGTATAATTTTAAGACTAGAATTCTCACTGTTTTGTGCAATCTGAACAAGGCAAACCCATGCTGAAGAAAGTATCATTTTCCACCAGTGAATGCAAGTCTGATACCAATAAGGTGGTTTTTTTCCTAAGTTTCTTAAGATATGTAATGTCATATACTGAAACGGAATGGATCATAGATAAGAATAAACAGGCATATTTGAGAAATTTGTACAACATACAGGACACATCACCAACATAATGTTATTTGTTAACATGATAATTATAAAATACTTTTTTTTACTCAGCTGTATTTACTGAACAGCAAAATCAAAATCCAACTGATATTTACAACTGAGAGATAGTGGATTTTACATACTTATGCATTCAAAGTTACCTACCATTGACTGGACTGTTTTACAAATATGTTTGACTATGTATGTGTCACAGGAAAATGTATCTTTTAAAAATCGCAACAGACTTCTAAAAGATGTCTGTAAACACTAAGGGACTTTGTCTTGTCTGAATTTTGATGACAGAGTAGGTGTTTTTCCAGAATTCATCTGTGCAAGCTGCTTCAAGCAGAGGACTTAAGTACAAAATATCTAGTAGAGTTATTCAAATTTTCTCTGCATGGTCATGTTAACCTTTAAACTGAGCAACAACAAGTGCATGAGAAACTCAGGTAAACAGCATGCCTTCTCCTATACTCTTTGCAGCTTCTCTGTTCACTTTGAGTCTGTGGTTTGGTGACTGAGCTGGAATGGCTGCCAAAAGGTGACATTGAGGAATGTTCTTCTGGGGTGGGCGAGAGCCAAAGGTGCATTGCACGTTCCTGTGACAGCATGATCACAGATGTTCTTAAACCAACTGTGAAACCATCCCCCAGGGTACCACAGTGCACAGGAGAGGGTGTACAGGGGACGCTAAAATGAACAGGGAGTCCAATCCTAAAATCCCATGACAGGACTGGTTGCTGGTAAAGCAGACACAACATCATCTTCAGTCCAGGAATGTTTTGTATAAGTACTGTAATTTCCATCTCCCCTCTTGCATTTCAAAACTATTACAGATTATTATATTGACTCCAGATGATTGTGAGATAGACCTGATTTATAGCTCTGTTCCACTGAGTGGAAAAGAGTTACGTCAGTTTCAATCAAAGTTGCGGTCATTTTTTCATTCATCCTTGTGAGTGTCCTTTTGTTTAACTTTCAATACATTGAGCAATATATTTGCTCAATATATTTCAAATATGATTGACTAGATATTTCAGATATGAAAGTGCTTCTGGAAAATGTACACTGGTTAGTTTCTGTAATATATTTCATATTACTGTTCTCTTAGTAGCTCTCAGAAGGGAAACCATCACTTAAGCCATTTGTCCAATCTGGCTATAAATCAGTGGACACTACACTGCAGAAAATATTCCTTCATTGGCAGGGACTTCAATGAGATGACCTCATCATTTTTTCCATCTCCTGTATAGAGGTGTCTAAGATTTATTTCAATCTTAATATAAATTCAAGACTATGGATATGTTTTTATGACTTATTTTCATGACAATGACAAAAAAAGGCCAACATAAGTACAAGATAGCTTTATAGTGTCAGGATATTAAAATATGTCTATCCAAGTTTATGGTGAAATTTAAGTAGGAAGCATCTGAAAATGCCTATTTTCTCATCTCTGTTCTTTTCTGGTATATAAAACTAATTAATCCTATTACAGAGAAGCAATGTTTTTCCTATCAATTCAATACATGACTTAAAAAGAAAATTTCAGTTTCAGGATTATTTTAAAACAGTATAATTTGCTAATCTTTCAAAATCAAATGGCATATAATTGCTTCCCATGTTATGACAAAGGTTTAAAGTAGGAGCCAGATCTAATATGCAGTCCAGGCCTGAATATGACTTGTCTATTTTGTTCAGAGAAGCAGTCTGCTTAGTTCACTTATCCTGAGATTTTAAAATGCTAGTAAGAATGCCTTTTTCATCCTGAAAACTCTCAATATTTAACCTAATAAGTAGATACCCACCCTTCATCTCACTGTTTCTGGAAACCAGATAAAAAGCCAGGGACAAATTTAGTATCCCAAATGACTTTTTTGATATTACTGGACAAGGTAAACCTCAAAAGACTTTCAGAGATGCTAATGTTAGAGTAACAGCAGCTAATACTGAAAGGTTACTAACATGCTTAGAGAAAAGCTTAGGAGCAATTGAGGAGCTAAAGGTGTGAGGAGAATATCTCAGTTTGGGAAAGGAGGTCAAATGGACACTTAGGAGTGAGAATGACATCTGGGCAGGATCACAAAGTAAAGAGTTATACCAGAAAATGGAGCTCAAAGATGGAGTCTGGAAGCCAACCGGAAGCACAAAATGGGATTTACAATACCACCTATATTCTATAGATCCTGATAAAGATGAGATGGTGAAACTTAGCATTGTCATACAAAGCCCAGTTTTTTTCCAGTACTGTGGAAGAAGACATGAACTGTGGCAAACAAGGCACTGCTGTGTCCTCATCTCAACTTTACTCCTTCTGTATGTACAAGTCATATGCTGAATGGGAATCAGGACTAATCTGGCCTTCCTGGAATTTAGACCTTTTCAGTGGGTGATAGATCAGACCACTGAAACTATCCAGGCTACTGTCTACAGGATGTTGGACCAGTTCCTGAGGTCGTAACTTCTCCCCTTTCTGACTTAATCACATTTTCTCTTGGTTTTGCCATGCAACAAGGAAATAGTTTTAACTGTTGTTTTGCCATACCCTTTCTCAAGGCTGAGATCTCGGGCACATTCTTGTTTGTATTTGCCAGCAGATGCAACAATTACACAACAGCAGGGAGGGCCACAGTGCTTGTCTGTGCTTTCATTTTGCAGCTGTGGTCATCCCTTCTGAGTCTCCTTAACCATGACCATCAGAAAGCAAGTTTCCTTTAATGGTGCCAACTAGATGATCCAGATACACTCCTCAGCTAACTCACAGAAGCCATCCCAGACTCCCTAAACAGCGACAAATTGCATCAAGCGTACCACACACCTGAAATGGGGGACCCAGGATGTCTGATGATCCAGATGGATAGAGAGTGTCAGACAGAAATGGACACATGAGAGGCAAAACCTGCCAGGGACAGCAGTGTAGCTAAAAGAGCTACATATGAGCAGACATAGAAAGGAGAAGTGAGGGAAAGAGAAGGTAGAAGACCTATAGGACATCCAGGACTTCTGTGGGGAAGAAAATTATACAAGGATGACAGGAATGTGTGACGTATGATCCCTATAAAGGCAATGATGGGGAAAAATAGCATTTCTCCCAGATGTTTGTTTCAAGTGAATATATGATTATCTATAATAGATATCATATATTTCTAACTTTCAGATAAATATTTTAAAGGCCAAATTCATATACTAATGAAGTCAATAACAAAACAGTAGGTCCAATCAGTGCAAGGATGCTACCAACACATATATATACATATGTATACAACACTGCTAGGGAAAAAAAAGTTTTACTTTGTTGTTAAATAAATATCAAAAAATAAATAGATTAACTTCAGAAAAGTATTTTTCTCACCTTCACCCCTATACTTTCCATCATCATTCAAATGCCTGCATGTCTTGAAGACTTCAGAGTTGGCTGTCCATTCATGAGTGCCTCATTAATTATTTATCATAGACATAAGTGTTGGACAAATGTTTTCTTGGACTGTGCAGTTGTTACTTCCATTACATTATTTCCACACTCCTGTCTGCTGTTCTGTAACTTTTTGCTGGCAGTAATTTTTTTCAGGTCACAGCATTCCATGGCTTGACTTCTCCAGAAGACCAGGAAATAGCGAGGTAAATAGATATGATCACTGGCATGGAAGTGATGTGGCACTTTTATATTTGCAGGAATGCAGCTGAAGATGAAAAAACCCCATAAATTCATAGGAGCTCAGGAGAGACCAGTATATGTAGTTTTTTGCACCAGGCACAGCCTGTAGATTTTTGGAATGTCTTATAAAAAAACCAGGATCTTAAATTTAATCCCTCCTGTTTATAAATGCGTGATGTTTCAATATTTATTTTGATAAGAAGTGTCTGGGAAACTTCTATGTTAGGACACCTATAATATAATGCTTGTGGTACCTCAAGACTAACAAATTTAAGTAGTGAACAGATGAAAGAGTTGTTGTTAGACTGAAATCACTGCTTAAGTGAGTTCTGATTGGTTTTTTTATTGTTTGCAACAGGAAAGCAATTGCTTGATTTGATTATTTTCCATAACCACCTCCTTGGGTTTTCACACTGAAGGAGGAAGACATCAGCTCCACAAACTGGAAGTTCAATTATAGTTCACAGCTCACTGGCCCAGTTGAAGAAAAATTGTTTTTGCAGGTATGTAAATGTTCTTCATTTGTGTAGGACCTCCACTTTTAAGGTAATGGTTGAAATATGAGCCTATGCTCATGCACTGAATATTGAATCCATCTTTTGATCCTTTGCTGCTGCTGACAGGTTTCTTTTGCTTGTGTATAATTTCCTGCTAAAACTGAGAGAAGTGTGTGTCTCTGTGAACCCCTGGAGTGTGGAAGGTGTTTGGCTGCAGAGTTGGAGGCACTCAGAGACCTGTTGAAGCTGCACTCTCAAATCCTGCCTCTTTACTATCAGGCTGTGGGGAGAATGGTTTGCTCTGACTGATCTATTCAGCACCTCTCTGTCTGCATTTTGATATCGATCATAATTGAGAGTCTATGGAGTGCCTCTGGATTTAAAGCTTCCATATCTTCCCTTTCCTCCCCAGCTCTCTAGGCTGAAAGTGGTATAAGTTATTGCATTACAGGAAAAGTCTGTTTCCTCTCTGTGTTGCACTTGAATACAGCTGTCAGCAGTGCCAGCGGCAACACTGTAATTAAATCACTAGTGTTTTTTACTGTACTTATTATTCACTGCAGAATAGGTGTGTTTTCCTACAATTTGTTCCCAAGCAAAGAATTTTTCAGTAATGTTATTGCCTATTTAAGGGCTGGGCCTTGATACCATGTTTGTGACTTCCACCTTCACAATGCCCTTTGGTAAGACAGTTATTTTGGGAAGACATTCTTTAAAGACACTTAAAATTTTATCATAGGCTTTCATCGAGTCTACCCTCCTATGAATGGGATCTCTCAAGTCAGAGAAATCTGTCAAGTATGCTGAGAAGATGGCTTATGAAGAGATAACAGCAATTTTCAACACTCTCAAATGACTGATCATCAAAATGCATAGCACTGTATTTTGAAAAAGCCTCTGTTTGTAGTGTTTGGGACATGGGTACTAAGCCATGTCACTTAAAAGGGTATTCTGACAGAATATAACAGGAGGGAGAAAGCACTCTTCTGATCTGATAATTTTACTTGATCTGCTGAGGGAGAGAGACCTACATGAGATAAGTGAAGGTAATTTGCCAATAGCTGATTATGTCTTGTGTTCTGATGTCTTGGACACTGCCCATGCACTCTGCAATTTGAAACTGAGATTAGATGATACCTGTGAACTCCAGAAATGGCATGGACTAACCTGAGGTGACTGTGTTAAAAAAGAGGCTGAGTGTGGTATATAATTTTTAATAAATAAATAGTTGTCAAATCTCTACTTACTAAGCAACTTGATCAATAATGTGATGTGCCCTCTGGCACTAAAAGATGCTCACAACACCATATCATCTAAAAGAAATTCCAAAAAGAAAATTTAAAACTTGAACTGAATATCACAATATAGAAATTTGCTTTTATGTTTTTAGCACTTATCTCTTCAAATGACACTTAGAAAAGAATAAATTCATAGCAAAAGTAATAGCTTTATTTCTGAACTGTAGTTATCAAGAAATAATGTAAAAGTTGAAACCTGAGATGTGTGAAAATTACAAATGTTTGCAATCCTTGTGGATGCTTTACCTAACAGAATGAAATATCAAAGGGTGAATCATTCAGATGAGGGCAACATTTACCTTTATTTTTTGCTCATGCATTTTATTTAACGACTGTTTATCTACCTTATTTACATCAAGATATGTATGAACATGATTGTCTTGGTATCTCACCGTCACTTACAGATTTTAATTTTCCAGCAAGAGAGGTGGGAACAGCCATCTAAAGAGGACAAACAGAAGAACATGGGTAGATCACATTCCCACAGTCTCATATGATGACCAAATAGAAAATACTACCCTAATCTCTGCAAATCCAATCAAATAAAGGAGCTGGCATGGTAAGAGTGAAAACCAGCTCATAGTCTGCCTAAGTAATATCCTGTAATATCCTGAATGGACAGCTTTGCCTCCCTAAAGTCTTATGGAAAATAACAGCGGTCTTGCTTTTAACTTACACACATCTTCCAGTACACACTAATTTTAAGATGACAAATACAACATATGCAATTTAAAGAAGTACAGTGTTTAAGCCATTACTTTTTTCTGTTTATGTATTTCTCTCCCATATAAATAATCAACTCAGGTGAAACCAGAGCACAGATTTGGTGCATGTGTACATGCACATCCACACCTTTCCCTGAAAACCAAATTTGCTGATCTTCCTACAGACACTTAAAATATCTGCTAAATATTTTCCACTCAAGGACAAATGAAAGGTGGGTGTTTTAATTTTAGCTTTTTCAGTCATTATGTTCATTCTGCATAGTGTTATAACATGAAGTCATGCTCTTTCTTTTGTGTGATTTTTATATTGCTTTAATATCCGACATAAGAAATACTGTAGCAATTAGTCAAGATCCACTAATTTCTCCCTTTATTGTATTGAGTTGTTGAGACAAAGGCTAGAATAATCTAACCGTTGGGGAAAGTATTAAAAAACCAAAATCCAAGACATAGACTCTTGAGACATTTGAGAAATTGTTCACATTTGAGAAAGCTATCTCAAAATACCTTCAGTCCAATGATTATACCATTTGCACCTCCCTTTTCTAAGGATATTGGGACACCTCTAGCTCTGGGCAACAGCTTCTGGGAAAGGTAAGGCCAACACAATTACACTTATGAAGGATGCCTGCAAATTCCTGACCACATTATCAGCAATCTGCACTGACATCTGCATTGGCATGTACAGTGCCCTGCTTTGCTCCCCTAAGGGCTTATTGTTCTTACCTCTTGATGAGCTATTCTGACAAGAGTGGACTGAGATAGCAGGGACCTTGCAAGTGGTACTGGACTGGAAACTCCCTGAGAAGAACCAGGGTCAGAACTAGGCATGATAATGGCAGAATTTCACTTCTGAGCTGCACTGGAGTCTGGAAGCACTGACAATCTAGCCCATGGTCCCAACCCATGAGAAAGCACAAGATTGTGAAGCCTCCCCTGTCCCTCTCCTGCCTCACACAAGGGCTGTATGTACTCCGGTCTTTCGAACGGTACAGAGCTGCTTATTTAAACAGAAGTCAAAGCCTGCACCTCAGGGATCTTTGGCTTTGTGAGAAGTCCTGATTTTTACTCTTTTACCTTCCAGCTGTGAAGTTTCTTATTGTTAAATATGTGTTTCAAAAAATGAACCAAAATGGTCTTTAGGCAATTTAATTGTAATTTTCTGTTCTATTAAGGGCTTTGTCTTGATAGACTCTCTCTTCTCTTTTTCTGTTAAGCTCAGCTTTTTAATATCTGTTGAGCAATTCCAGCTTCTCTCCCAGTTTAATGGCATGTATCATATATAAATAAAGTTTTAAATGAAATATGAATCTTTCTTTCAAAGAAAGTCCAGTTAAGGATAATGTATTTTATTAAAAAGTAATTATTTGTTACATTCAGGTACTGATAGTCTAGGAAAATGGAAACTGCTGACTTTAAAAAAATCCTGCAAGGTGAAGGCAAATGCAATACTAAATAAAAAGGTGTCCTATTAAATTAATATTTGAGACACTAGAAAGAAATTAAAGGCTCAACCCTTTAAGCCAATAGGATAATTTATAACACATTCTATGGCATTTTGCTGAACTGGGCTGCATGGTTTAACAGTCAGCACCCTGAAATATTTGCCCAGGAAATCTAGCAGTTAGCATAATTCAAAAAGGGAATTATACTAGTTTCATTTTACCTTATGCAAAAAAGTTGTATTTTGGGGGTCTATTAACTTTTGGGCTGATACCTTAAATTGATTTTATGCTTTGTTTGAGCTTTTTACCTATGGTCAATTGTAAGAAGTGAAGTTGCAGGGAAAAGCGGCATTCTGAGCACTTTCTCTTGAAATTCTGTAATCTACAGCAAAGGATAGTGATAGCAAAACTTTTCACTATATGGCCTAAATGCATTTTTTCTCAGTTATTCTGACAGATGCACAGTAGGCAGCTCCCCTCTGCATGGTGCCAGCAGGGGGGTCCTGGTGCTGGGCAGCACTCTGAGCAGTTCTCCTGACCTGGTCCCAAACGCCTTGACACCAGTGCCTGTTGCTTCCTGGACTCAGTGTGAATGCCCCAGAGACTCCCATCCACCTCCATTGCTCCTTCACTATTCATTCAGGTGAGGGCATCAGACCTCACCTATTGTAAAGACCTTGAATTTTTCCATAGTTCAACTTTTTACAATCATGGGCTCAACCTTTCTTATCAATGTTGGTAGAATTTCATGCTGTCAAAGTGAATGCTTTATGCACCATCCTCTGTGAGCCATTTGTGGTGTTCAGACGTGGTAAAATGCTTGGGCCATCAAGCACTACAGAATCATAGAATCGATTAAGTTGGAAAAGGCCTCTGAGATCATCGAGTACAGGCCACAGCGCTGAGTTCCATGTCCTGTCTTTCCTTAAACATGCCCAGGATGGTGACTCCCCCACCTCCCCGGGCAGCCCATTTCAATGCCCAATCACCATTTCTGTGTAGAACTTCTCTCTAATGTTCAATCTAAACCTCCTCTAGCACAGCTTTGCACTGTGTCCTCTTGTCCTGTTGCCTGTGAGAAGAGACTGACCCCGCCTGGCTACAACCTCCTTTCAGGCGACCATAGTGATAAG
Source organism: Origma solitaria (assembly GCA_013397895.1). Classification (NCBI taxonomy): domain Eukaryota; kingdom Metazoa; phylum Chordata; class Aves; order Passeriformes; family Acanthizidae; genus Origma; species Origma solitaria. Next base: position 669,355 of record VZRL01007178.1, on the reverse strand, counting down.
GTCTCCCCTGAGCCTCCTTTCCTCCAGCCTAAACAGCCCCATATCCCTCACCTGCTCTTCATAGGATTTGTGCTCCAGACCCTTCACCAGCTTCATTGCCCTTCTCTGGACTCACTCCAGCACCTCAATGTCCCTCCTGCAGTGAGTGGCCCAGAACTGGACACAGCACTTGAGCTGTGGCCTCATTGGTGCTGAGCACACAGGGACAATCACTGCCCTGATCCTGCTGGCCACACTATTGCTGGTACAGGCCAGGATGCCATTGGCCTTTGGCCACCTGGGCACACTCTGTTTCATGTTCAGCCTCTATCAACCAGCACCCCCAGGTCCTTTTCCGCTGTGCCACTTTCCAGCCTCTCTGCCCCCAGCCTGTAGCACTGCAGGGGCTTTTTGCAGCAAGCTAAAAGCTAAAGGTTTTGGGGGATCTAATCCCCACCAAAGCAGTACATTCCTCTTGTCGAATTCATATTCATGATGGTTGAGTTCCCTGCTGTAGACCTAAGGGACAAAAAACAAAGGGAACTTTTGGGGCAAGTCACTCTTCCCTTGCTGCTGAGCTGCTGGCCATGGAGATAGCACTTTAAACATAAAACTCAAAGAGCCTCTTGCAATTAAGACTATAATCTTTCTGTTTCCCTCAGTCTACTTTTGTCCAGAGATAAGCAAGCAAAGTCTGTAAAATATGTCACCCAAACTACAACTGCTTCTGATACTGATCAAGCGGAAGTCTTTCTTTTGGCCTTAATTGGTTTCAGAGCAGGCCTTTAAACCAAAAAGTGGTTTGTGAACTTGAAGAAGGTTCCAATTTTTAAACAAAATTGATTTTGACAATTCTCATATAAAGTAAGCACTGTAATGATAAACTGTCAACTGTTATGGTGCTGTGAATCTAAACTTCTGCTGAAGAACTGAAAGTTCACGCTTTCAAAAGGTTATCATCTTGCATAGTCCACAGTTTTTCTTTCTATTTTTTCCAGGAAAATGACTTCACTCGTGTAACTGTCAAAGGTTTAATATATGGATAATAAAATTGAGACATTTTCCAAACTAACTGGTCTAAAGCAGAAATAAAATGCCTTTACCATTATTGCAGCTCCCCATTGTAACCATATTTCAACATATCTCAAAGCTTGAACAGTGTTCAAAGGGGTTTTTTTGTGCTAAGCAAAAGTACGACTATTTTAAAGAACATCATGTAAAACACAGACAATAATTTTTCTGTCTCAGTGATTTAAATTTTACTGTTTTAAATTTAGGGAAACAAAACATTCTCTGAAAACTCTTTTGGCAAGAAAAGACCTAATATATGTGTGGTATGCTGTAAAATTATGATTCAAAATTATTACTCTATTTTATAAACACAGAAATACAAAGCATTATTAACTCACAAACTCATTTATTCTTATTTTAGGTGGTTTAGGGATTGTCATACATAAATGGCAGAAAGGGCTAAATTAATGTAAGTTCATCTGAAATGCTTTATTTCTGAAGTTAAATAGTGTATATCTTCTCTCTTTCTGTCATGCTTTTTCAGTTGAATAAGTAACTAAGCCACACTGTGAAGTTCCAAGTTTCTGTCTTCAAAAAACCCCAGTAATAACACCACATTTTAGAAGAGATGAAATTTTAACGTAGATTTTCAAAATGCTAAAATAGAAAATGAAAATCCTTTGCTTTTTCTCTGCTTTTCCTTTTTTCTTTCTATTGCACTTATATATGTACAGTGAGAGTCCTTCTAAAGAACTGTTTCTGGATAAATGAAAGCTACAGAGCAACAGAAATTGTGTCTATATTGGACAAAGGGCTTATTTTATTCTCTCTGTAACTCCAGAAGTGAAAACATAGCCCTGTTAAGCTGCAGTGATCAGACGGAGCAGCTCAGCAGGGTATCCACAAATCTACTTCAAATAGATTTTCGTGGGTCTTTTGCAGTTGTTTCTCAAAGCCCTCTTGTGGTCCATTGCAAAATAATGTCTGGCTAAAATACAAGGCAATTACAGTGATTCACATTTTGGAAAGCTGGGCTCGCAGGAGGTAAAATTGGCTATTCAGGTATTATAAATCCCTGTGACTGCACAGGTGTCAATACTGATTTATACTCTACAAGGGCTTGATAATCTCAGCTTGCAAGAAAAGAATTCCCTAAAGATGTGATCCAAAGACCAATGAAATCATTGGGAGGTTATCCACCAATTTCAGTGACTTTTAGATCAGTCTGCAAGCATTTAATGTTAATTTTAAAAATAAAATATAGGTAACCCTGGGAGCAAGTGCAAACACATGTATATATTTAAAAAGACATATCCAAAACATTAAATTTCAAATAAAACTTGAAATGATAAACAGATTTAGAATCTTTAAGAACTGTAGGCAATGAATTCCACAGATTATCACCACTCTTACAGGCTGTGCTTTGTAATCCCACTATACCTTTCTTTAGTTTTCATCTCCACTGTGAAGTGAATGTAAAAGCACGCACCAGTATAAGAATAGTATTACTACAATGCAATGAGAAGGGTTTATAGCAAAGACTTGGAGCTGGACAATCAATGAGATGAATTTTGACTGGTGTGTCCAGCTGAATCCATTGTGCTCTGTCCTATTTCCATTTTTCCCACTGTTTTTTTCCACTGTTTTTTAGCTGACTGGTGGATGACCAAAGTGGTACATTTCAAAGGAATGTCTGTGTTTGTGAGATGTTTGATTGACTTCCTATACAGCTGTATGCATTAGCACCCACAAAATTGAGTGATTGGTGTGGATACTCATTGGAGGACAGGCAGAAACACCATTCATTTTAACAGAAGTGCTGTTACCTCCTGTCAGAACAGGCTGACTGTGGAACAAGAGCATGAAATAAGACATAGATATAGACACTGACCTCAGGAATAAAAATCCATGTTGTTGTGTCTTTGAGCATGCAGCCCTGACAAACATGTGAGCTCTCCTGCCATTAAAATTCAAAAATCTATTGCTGCCATATTTGGAGCCTTACATCTCTTCTTTTTAAAATCTAGTGAGAGTTATTTACAATAACATTTTTAATCAAACCATCTTGGCTGTAAGCAAAGTAATTATTTGTATTTATAATAAAAATGATACTATGACCATTTTGAAAAGTTTTTATTCATATTGCAAAACATCACAACACAGGGAAAGAACATTTTTCTCATACAGCCAATGACATATGAAGAATGAAATAGTACTTCTATTACTGAAATTATAAAGTCATAAGAATTTTGACTTAATTATAAAATAAATAGTTAACTGAAAATCCTTGACAATTTTTCTAGTCTTTGTCCAGCATGAGAGGAGAACCAGTACATATAAAACTATTGTAATAAATGATTCAAGGAAAAAAAAAAAGAGGTTTGGGTTTTAAAAAGTTGACATGGTTTAGAGTGTTAGAGATCTAGGGCCAATTTTAGTCATCATGAAAGAAAATTCAGTTTGTTGAGGTTAATGATTTTTAAGGAGGTAGGAACAGCCCATTCTCTCCTCATGTTTTCATTTTTACTATCACTAAATAATGTCTTCTAGTTTAGAGAAGGACAAATATATTGTGATAATTTTTATTTGATTCATTTACATCTTTAATGATTTCTGCCATTATTTTGAAATAAAGATCAATGGAGTTAGGGTAGGAAATTAATACAGTTTAAGCTTCTATAAAACATACTCTTACTGTACCATGTAATGTGTTCAGCTACACTGAAGTCAATATGGACTTTTGGCAACAATTATTTCTTCTATAAACAAATTCACATTTTCAAAGGACCTTTACCCTCCCACCAGAGAGCAGCACTATTTCTGGCACCTTCTGTCCTTTACATTCTGGTTTGCTGATGTTCAGGAGAGGGGTTGTGCTGCTGACTCAGAAAATGCAGTGGGAAGCCACTCCTGATGTAAGGGACATGAAACACGATGGGGGAAGACACCATGGACATTGCTGTGGCAGGCCAGAGTAGTCTGTCTCTTCCCTGAAGATTCTGATAAATCTTCTCTTTCAATTGATGTCTTGAAGTTTGTCCACAGCCTTTTTTTCTGACTATATCCCATATTATTCTTGGTTTTCTCTCCTTCACGCTCAATACCCATCAGTCTTTTACTGAGAACAGAAGAAGTTGCCACCCCAGTAAACTTATTGAGATCCACTTCTGTGGATCCAGAATCCAGTACGTTCCACACAAATCTTTCCATGGACATCTCTGGCTTTGGAAGAGGTTCTTAACATAACCAGAAGAACTAGTCTTCTAGTCTTTGGGCCTTTCTGCTGGAGCATGAAAAGATACCTTTTTATTTTTCTTGAGCTCCTGTGTCTATTGCGTCTGCTGATGACTCCTTCAGTGGAAGAATTCAATAATATTCAGATCTAGTACAAAAGTGGTGTTTTTCTCTCTGCATTTATTCTGAGGAAGTAGATGCAGTGGTACTAAGCAGCAATGGACCTTTTCTGTCCTCTTCAGAAAATAATCAACTCAACTATAATTTTGTTACCCTTATTTTGTCAGGTTTCAGATGGCTCTGAGTTATCAGTAAGATCACATACAGGTTTAGTCAAAATAAATTACATTCCCAACTGACTTCTGTTTTTGAACTGTTTGTCTTAATACTCAACATTATCATAGTAAATTGCTGAAGCAAAATTAATTTTCTTTACTTCTTTACCAACATGTGAGTGATATTGATTTCAGCTGTTAAGAACCCTTTTGATATAGTTCTTACTGTATATCAAAGGCATTGTCATAAAAATATGATTTCTGATCATGTTTAAATAGGATACTTACCACAGAAAAGTCTGTCGTGATCAAGTGAATGTATAGATTATATTACCAGGGAAACATATTCTGAAATATTTGGTTTTTTAGCTTGCAGTTATTGAATATGCTTTCAAAATTTTCAGTGCTCTGTGAAAAGGAAATCTGTGTATGGAAGTTTTGGTCAAAAAACATTCCAAAAGTTGTAAAAATAAAGCTGAATAAGTAATAAATTATTCAAACCCATCTGGGGACCTGAGTTATGCTGTCTGTTTCTTGGCTTTAGGTGTCTATTCTTGCTGGAGTGTGTCATAGTTTCTGTTAGAAAGTGCAAAAAACCTGACCAGATGATGTCAGCACAGACAAGGTGGCTCCTGGCAGAAGATATTAAATAATGGCTGGCCTTAAACATGTGAAATGCATTTGGCTAGCTGGCGGCAGGCTGTGCTTTGTGACCTCTCCTTCTAGGTGCTTTAGCCCCAGCCAGCAGAGTCCCTGGCACAGGGGTGTGAGCACAAGCTTGGAAACGTGTGCTTATTTCAGGCAGAGGTGCAGAGGCAGTTCCCCACCCACTGCTGGCTCCTCTTTGATGTCCTCTGGCAGGAACCCCCCTGGAGCTTCCTGAGTTGGTGAACATTTTCCTCTGGAAAGAACAAAATGTATTAAATTAGGGGTTCCCAAAGTTTTCTTTCTGAAGGGCTATGTGATAACTGGGAAGAGCATAATAGAAGCCAACCACTCTCCAATACCTAAAGGCTTCTCTACTGCTTTTCTTTGCTCCAGACCCTACAAGGCTGTATATGAAGCCAGATGCCTGGTCCTTTTGTTTTCTCAGGTGCTGGGAAAACTCTGCTGGACTATTGCCCAGTCCTAACAATGCCCACAAAGGAGACCTTGCTGAAATTTCTTGAGGTTAATTAAAAGCATAAAATGGGTTGAAGCTTGGGGCACACACTGAAGCCTCCAGGATCCACCAGGTGAGTCAGTGTCAGCCTGTGACCACTCACTTAAGTTCTGGCATGAGGATTGCATCTTTTTTTGAGGAATCTCTGCACTGGAGGGGACCTGCCTTTTACCCTCAGCTAGCACTGTCATGCTGTTCCTCTTTTATTTGTTAAAAAATGCATCTCTGTACATGTGTAAAAAATAAAATCAAGCAAAAACCAATCTGCCAACCAACAGACAAACCCAAGAGTGCTTTGCCAGCCAGGCAGCTGGATCTGTCTTCCGAATTGTTTGTAAGTCCCTTCAGATACAGTCTGAACTCCTCACTGAACACGCTGCTCCTGCAAGAACTGGCTCAGCTTCCCCTGCTGCTGATGTGGAAATGTAAATCTCAGTTTCTTCTTCCAAAAAGGAAGAGCAAATATTGATCCATGTTTCAGGTTTTTGAATTATGCTGTTTACCTTTGTCTAGCCTGGAACCAAACAGCATTTATATTTTCAGATATTTGCCCTGTCCCTTTCAGAATTATTTAAGCCTTTCACATGACTGAAAAAGAATTGGTTAAAACATTTTCTTTTGCTTGCCCTTGTCCGGTAGCGCTCAGTGGCCCTGGCAGTCTGCGTGCAGCTCTGAAGAGCTCCTGTATTGGTGGTGCTGTCTGAGTACCCTGCAGCACCTGCCTCTCCCTCAAACCAACCTGGCTGTGGCACAGAGGTGAAAAAATCCCTATGACACAGGAAGTGGTTTTTACCTTTTTCTTCTAAATGAATTTTTATTGCAGGAAGTTGCAACTTAAATGAGCTCAGAGACTGCTAATGACTTCTACTTCCTAACACACATCCCAACACCTCCTGCTGCTCTTCCAGCTTCAATCATTCACTCCAGCGCCTTCTCTCTCCTCTTTCTCAGGTTAGCTCAGGCTGTGAGACACTATGTGATGTGCTGCCCAGGAGGGATAAGAAGGGAGAAGAAGCAGAGGAAAGCGGCCAACCAGGAGATAGGAGTCCTCTGGCAGGGCCAGTATGTGGCAGAGGTTTCTCCTAGGCCAGCCAGCAGTCAGGAGATGTAAATAGTCTGACTGGCACCAGCTGGGAAGTTCATAGTCGAAAGGTGTACTCTGCCTTGTCTCTGGTGGGCAGCAGAGACTGCCTTATGGGCCAGACTCAGCCTGCAAGCTGGCTGCAGTGGAATCCTGCCTTAAACCTAAGCTGGAGAATATAATTTTCCTTCTAGAATAACAAAAAAATTGCCCTTAATTTACTGAGCTATTTTGGAATATGAGATGCTATTGCTAGTTACTTGGATTGGTGCTGCTCCCTTATTTGAATTTTCCAGAGAATGATGTGCATGCCATCAGAAAGGCATGCTGTTCTGCCTCCCCCCTTCTCCTCGCCTCATTCACTTCCACAGCAGTTCTTGACATGTGTGGTTTGCTGTTCCTGCTACCTGGCCTGAAATAACAGCCTCTGCCCCACTGACTTCTTTTTCCACCACAAAGGTCTTGCTTAAACTTGGGGCTGCCTTCTAAAAAATGGTAGGATTTTCCAGCTAAAACACATATGTTTTCTTTCTCTATGAAGAATGCCTTTATACTTCCTCAGGAGATGGGCTCCCAATAGCACTCCTATGCCACTACCCCCAGCGCCCTCGCTGATTTAGTGTTGCCAGTGGCAGAGTAGTTATCCATTTGCCATTAATATTCTTTGAACCTTGGCAGGGCAGCATATTCTACAGCCCCCCTCTAGAACAGAGGATTTTTTCCAGTTGTTCAGGTACTATAAAAATGTATTTTTGAAAAACAACCCAAACCTCTGGCTACAGCCCTCAGTCTTAACACAGATAGTACTATTGATAGAGGAAAAGCATTCAAGGACTGTGGTCCTAGAATTTACTGGTAAGTGGTTTGCGGTATTATTACTCCACTGATCTTTCTCACAGTAGTAGACATTTAAAACACTCAGGGCTTCTTCTTTTCATATGAAATAAAATCCTCTCTGCTAGGTACAAGCAAACCGTGATTCTCTGCCCTGCATTTCCATTGGTTTGCATAGATTAGTGATTTGTCTTGCTATTTCCCTTATGATCATAAGCTATCCTCTCTGTGATCGATCCAGCTCCTGTGTTGATTGATCTCAAATGCTTTTCTAGCCAACAAGACCAGAGCATCTTTGCTGTCTGGTCTGATCATTTTGCTGAATATTACAGATTTGTGGTTCACTATTGTATTCCAGTAACTTTTTGACCTGCATAAGCAATGAGGTAGTTTTGTTCTAGGATAGCCTGTACTGTCACGTCCCACACAGAGTTTTTTTTTGTGGCTGAATGCCTGAGATGATTTTCTAAATCTCTGCAAGCTTTTCCAAGTTCTTATTTCTATACATGTGTTTTGGTACAAGAAAATAGGACAGAGCTTCTCTCCATTCCCTGATTGTCTTGTCTAGTAGGAAGTACTTAATGATCATTCTTTCTAAGGTTTCTTTCTAAGGATTTTTCCAAGGTTTCTTCCTAAATCAAGCAATTTCCCTGGATATTCTGATCAAGAGAAAGAAAAGAAATGCCTTATAGCAAAAGCCACAGACTTACAAGACTACCTATGGATGCATATGTGCAATCAGGAAGCATGGTCATTGTGCTGCAGGATTTAAGACACACCAAACTCAGTATTTTGGTAGAATATGAGAGAAAGAGTTAGAGGAACCAGTCTGAAACTTCTCCATGAGTGTCAAACTTGGAGTACAAAAAGAACTTCTTGAACTGCTGGGGGAGTTGATAAAATGATAGTAATGGATGCATTTGGACAGAAAGACAGTTGTTAACATGTTCCTGTTTTCTGGCAACAAGAGTGTGGGAGCTGAAGTCCATGTAATTTCACTCTATCTGTGTTCAGGAAAAGAACACAAAGGAATCAGATTTTTTATTGTTAAGCTGGCGGTACAGAGACTCACAGTTTCTGAGTTCTGGAAAGCCAGACATTCTTCTGAACTAAAGAATATTAAAACAAGACAGCTTGAACTCTGCTCTAGGCCCAGGAGTGTAAATCTGGAATAAGTTCACTGGTTTTGATGAGGATACTTTGGATTTACACCAGCAACTGAGAATAGAAGTTGGCTCTCTGTCTCGTTCTTCTGGTGGTAGTGAAAAATATGATCCTAATAAAAGACGTGCAAGTGATCACAGGAGTATTCTCATACTGGTTCTACGCTTAAGTTTTAGATTTAAGATTGTGGAACAAACTCCGGTTTATACAAGAGTACCTCTAAGCAATCTGGTAAAGAGGATCTATAAAAAGAGTGGCAATCTAATGTTTGCATGGCTCCCATAGCTTTCCTGTATTGGCCTGTCTTGCCTTAAAAGAGGAGGTTCAGAAAATATTGTTGTGTTTTATTTTTTTATTTATTTAAGTTTATGGGTATAACACATAAAAATAAGTTTATGCAGTATTGTTTGGAAAAAGGCTGTGTGTGTTGCAGGAACTGAAGAAGTCTGAATACTTTGTGTTGTAATGCCTTTACAGAAATGTTAGCTATGGAGTGGATTATTCTAGACACTTACATTGTCAGCTTTTGGACTGGAGCTTTATTCCTTGTAGCCCAGAATTGTTTTATTGTGGGTAACTGGTTTGGAGGTGAAAATATTACAAAACCAGTAAAGCTACCTCTTGTGCTGTTTTGACAGTATCTTCTCTTCTGTGAGAACATGTGTGAAAAGTCTTGTAGACATTAAACTAGAACCAGATCAAGCCTTCAAAGATTATTTTTTAAAAAAATAATATTCCAAATACTGCTGTGACTTTCCAGTTGTTTAGGTGAGATATTGCAAAAACTTCCTGAGCCACCCTTCTTGGCATGTTAAATCCACAGATACTGTGCTTTAAAATGATACACAGATGGGAAACTTTCTAACAGGCATCAAAGCCATTAGATTTGTATTGCTTTTCCTATTGTTTAGTAATCTCTGAGAGGAATTGGATGTGTCTGTGATCTGGCTAATTGCAACGAAAATTACAGAGTATTGAAAACAAATGGGAAGATGGGAAAGAAAGTTTTGGTAGGATTTTGAAAGGAGTTTTCAATCTCATGGACATTCATTGTCACTTGAGTGCCTAACTGCCTCAGGCTGCATTGGAAGTCCCATCATAAGAGCTGGAAAAAACAAAAGCCCAGCTAACCCAAGAAGTTAAAAACCCAAGAAGCTATAGTCACAGACTAAATAGAGCATGATTTGAAGCCATGCTACGCTTCTGCCACTGGCTTTAATCGGACAAGCATGTTCATGTGCGTTGTTTTTTCCTAGCGACAGAAGGGAATCAATAGAAGTGTAATCAAGCCACGTGTTTTGCTCTTTATTCGGTTTGATGATCCCTCTCCTTAGCTGGAAACTGCTGCCAGTGTACTTAAAGTGTAATGTCTTAATCACACAATCTCTTAAACTCAATGAGGTGATATTTAAAGTTTACAGGGATTGATACAAGAAAATCCAAACACTTTTGGTGCTAAGCGTTCTTGAAACACATTATCTCTGGATTTTCTCCAATTTTTGCATACTGAACAGTTGAAACCAAATGGGGTTCCAGTCCAGTAAAGCACTTACTGTTTACATAATAGTTGAGGGGCATGAAAGGCTTTATGAAATCAATCAAACCACTTTTGAAGTTAAAATAACTAAAAAATGCTTTCAGATACATTCTAACCTAGTTTACTCCAAGACAAAAGATAGACTTTCTTTTTTTTTACTGTTTGGTACTTCTTTTAGCCTTCTTTTTCCAATATTCTCTCAAAAGAAACAGGGACAAATGAATAGACTGACTTCATTAGCATGGGCTTCTTTTGAGTCAGACAACTATGCCTTGATGCTGTAAAAGCCACGTTTCGTTAGGTATCACGAACAGGGCTGTTACTGATGGCATTAAAGACGATATATTTAGTTACGCCTACTTTCTAAAGAAGAGTATGTTCCATCACACAGATGGCACATCTGTTTAAATTGCATTTCTTGAGAGTTGTTTGCAAGAAAGTCCATTACTATTCTGGATTCTGTTTATATTTCCAGGGGCTTTCTCAAATGGGATTGTTGGTCATAGTTAATGTCTACAGAACCACCTGTCCTGCTCAATTACTGTAAAATATGTACAGCTTCTGGGGTGATGGAAGTGTGACATGAGTGAAACCAAAAACACAAATGAGTTTAACATGCCTGTCTGGGTTTTTTTTTTCAGTCTTTCTCTCGCTCTGTTCATAGAAAAGATCCACAGAGTAGATCCAAGTATTACCTGGACATGACTATTTTAGTGTTTTGTTCTCCACGGCTTTGGGAACATGAAGCATTTTTATCTATGCTCTTCTGTGGAAAGGCAGAAAAAGCAATTGACAAAGGTCTTTCCTTGATCTTTCTGTAATAATGAAACAAGACTGAAAGTTTTTATCTCTTTTATGCTGGCTGATAACTGCACGGTTACACATTAAGAAATCTGAGATCCTTCTGTGATGAGAGAGTCACAAGTCTACAAGAGAAAACTGTACTTCAGTTTTTCTCCGTAACCCTTAACCCAAATATTGATCTATGTGCTCAGACTATAGCTCAGGTAAGTCTATCATTTGCTTGCTTATTGGATATGTGTTTATTCAATGTTTTTTTCTATCAGTATAGACATTAAACACCACATTCAATAGCAGGTGGTGGGGGAATCTGTAGCACTGCTTGCAATACAAGTTGCAGTACGTCAGTTAAAGTCTAGTGGAAACAGAATATATTCACCAGTAAATATCAACATGATTGATAAGTGATCATGTGCCATTTAGACAGAGGAACCCATCACTGGAAAAAATGGACATATATCGTACTTGTGCTTAAAATACTACTCCTAAACATATAAGTATTGATGGGCCTTTTCCAAAATTCTTCTTCCATTAGAGCTTTTCGTACAAGCTTCATCAAGCTTCCATACAGGCTTTTACTCCATGTTCAGAAAGCAAAAAAATAGGATACATTTAGAGGAGGGTAAACACTTTCTTTCCATGTCATAGGTTCTACTGGCACAAAACGCTATTGGCAAGCTGATACCAAGGAGAGTAACAATAATCATTAGAGATACTTTTGTTTAGAAAAAGACATCAAAGAAGCGAAAACTAACTTAGATATAGTTAATCTGCTTCCTTAGGAGACTGACTAGCTGGCTACTTTAATTTTTAAAATTGTGTAACCTTTTTAGAGTAAGGCCTTTTGGAAATTCAGTAACAAAACAAGACTAACATTAAAAAGACTAAACACCAGAAGTAATTAAACATACTTAATTAGTTTTACTGTTGATTTCCCAAGATAATGGTCTAGAGAGACAGATAAAACCCCTAAAACTACAGGATTATATAAATGCTCAAGCAATTAATAAACCTTAAAATGTAGATCTATCGCTATGGGAAATGTTTATGGTATCTCAAGCACAAAATGAGCAGGAGTATTTTTAATGTCTCATCACTGAAAAATATTCTTAATTTGAAATTCCAAATTTGTTATCTTTCATACTGCACAGCTGACATATGTCAAGGTGTTGAAATCCATGGTTTGACATGAGATGCTTTGAAAGTCTTGGGAGTATGGAAAAAGCCGTGTGATTTAATCTTTGCCTTCTCTCAAATAAGTCTTTCAGGTATGGTTCTGGCGTTACATCAGCAAAGCCCAGGTTGACAGTCTTGACTAGGCTAGTAGGAGGCTTTTCTTCTTCCTTCTTTCTTCTTCTTTTCTTCTTTACTGGTGCATGTGTAGCCTCATTGATTAATCCATCTCTTCTGTCTCCCAGACAACCAAGGCAAACAAAGAAAAGAAACAAAACTTGTGGCACATGTAACTAAGAAGGCTGGTTGGACTTTTAACCTCATTTATTTGTATTCATTTGGTAAATCCTTCACAACAGGAATTGTCTCCTTCCCAAGTTAGTACAAGATGCAGTCCTGGACGGGGCCTTTGGGTATGACTGCCATCAATCCTAAAATAACAAGAACTGAGTTTGATACAGAATGGTGTGTTTGCAGAGCATACACACTGAATAGTCTTAATTTCCAAACTTACAGTGGTTAACAGACTGAAAGTGAAAATCTTTCCACCTCTTCATTACACGCTAAAGAAAAATTTCTAAATGGCTTTCAGTAGAAATAGTAGGCAAATTTCACATCTCTCAAGATATGATACAACACAGCTGAACTATGCTACAGCTTTGAATCTTCAGCTGCAATCCTATATAGGTTTGAGAAGCCCTCAGCTGCTTGATGGTCTGAACTGGTTTCTGACATCTAACTTACTGAAGATGAAGATGTAGGGTAGATCACTACAGAAATGCCATAAAAATGTTATATCCTAATTCGAATATACTAATATGTAAAAGTTACTTTATAGTTACTTAATGTTACCATAGACCAAAACTATTGCACAGCTTATATAATTTTTCTGAATCTTTTCTGCAACTTACATTTGTTTTTCTAGTTCTTCCCTTTCAAAGTTTCTGAAAGCCTCATGCATTTTGTTATTTTACCCATTTGTGACAAGTCATGCCAATTTCAGACAGTGATAACTAGTAAGCAAAGCTCCCCAGGATTTATCACAGTAAAAAAAGCAATTGTGTGAGATCCAGCCCCTTCCCTGCCAAGAAGTAGCACCACAACTTGCTAACAGCCACTGTGGGGCTTGCAAGGGTGGCTGCATGGGACAAACTCTCACAAGGGCTTGACACCTACTGCTGAATGACAAAAATGTCACGCCTCAGTCTGTGATGCCACATGGAACCTTCTGGCCTGTGCTCTCCAGCTCTGACTCCTGCTGTGCCTGGTTTTTCCAGCTTGATCCCTTGCCTGTTGTGCTCCCAGTTTCAGTTGTCTTTCTGTTGATTTGGCTGCAGCGAGCAGGGTTTATGACTGTCTTATATGAGCCCATAGAGATGGCTTTGTTGGTGTGAATAATTCTCTCTCTAAGTCCCCTAATTGCTGCTAATATTTGTTTTGTTTTCATAACATCTCTAAGCCATATTTTCCATGAGGAGGTTACCAATAATGCTGCATGCCCTGAGGAATTCATGTGCATGCTCCCCTGCTGTGTCAACTTTTTACTCTTTCTTGGTAAACAGCTCTTGTCTGGGACAAGTGTGACCTGAAAGATGACATGTGGTGCACTGATGCTCATCTGGATTTTAGCAAAATGCATGACCAGTTGAAGTCAGTCTTGTATCTGTGGCTGCGGGTGGTATCAGGTTCCTCTCACACTCTGTCTCCTCTGTGTGAGCCAAACTGCTTCAAGGCACAGGCCAGATTATAGCAGTGCTGTTTAATTTCCAGCTTTTAGCTCCCCACATTTTCCTTGCGGATTGCTTCAAACTGCCAGTCCAACCACGTGATTTAATGTGCCGCCAGCTGGCTGGAGTACACTCAGAGCCTGGTCAATATTTGGAAAGAAGAACACACGATGCCTGATTTCAGCTGAAATAATGGAATAACCATAAATACAACATGATTTTTGAAGAGGTTGAGCAGCTAGTCATTTGTCAGATTGGTTACCAATGATCTTAGTCTTTCCATCAAAAAAATTAAAGGGCTTCTACAAAAGCAAATCAGAAAATAAGACAGTGGAAAACCGTCTCAAGCACTTTGCTGATGGTCCAAAACTTGAGCTTTGCCTCTCACAATTCAGTTTCTCGACAGAAGAAACAAAAGCTGGAGATAAAGGACATGAATATGAACTTGTTGCAGGATGGCACGTATGTATTTCCACAAAGATGTCTCTCCAACTACTAAGTGAGGTTTAGGTCTTCATTCTCCCTCTGCATTTCAGTCTGAGGTTTCATACCCCAGTGGCTTGAGCAGTTTGGGCAAGGGCAGTGTTATGCCAGAACGAAAAACAAAAGTAGGAAAAAACCACCAACATGTCAAGGGAAGGTGGATCACTCACTTCTGCTGCCTGATTACCTCTTGTTCATTTATGAATTTACAGAAGTACACTTCCGTTTCTATTCTACTTTGGAGTTTGAGTTTGGTTCACTTCTGTAGGAGAGTTTTCAAAAATGCTGATCGTGGCTTTCACTTAGCAGAACTGAGTCTTGTGAGTGTGAAAGTTTCAGGGTTTGTTCCCATTCAGTCGCACAGGAAGTTATCCAGGAAGCTGCAACCAAGTCAGACGATATTATGAAAATATGACAGAATATTAATAAACTCTGAAGAATGGTGAAATGATATCTCATGACCCTATTCTATTTATTTCAATTAAAAAAAAGTTTGATCTACGTCCATTAATAAAACTAACTAAAATATTCCTGGTTGTGTATGTTTGACATGTAGATTCTCGTGTATGGAAAAATAATAAATCAGAGAACTGAAAGTGACCTGAACAGTGTGCACTGAGGTCCTGTGTAATCTGCCAATGAACAGCTCTACTTGGCAGGAATGTTCACCTCACCTGTTGTCCCACAGATGTTTATGAATGTGTTTCTGTGCTACCCCAGGACCCTGCCAGCAGGAGCCTAGTCCTGCCATATGTACCAAGCCACACGGACTGAACAATGAATATGAAAGGATTTGTAGAAGGAAACCAGAGGTACTGAAGTCCTGCTGCTGGCTCTATACACACTTCAGAGACATTTAATCCGGAATAATTCTATTTTGTTTTCATAGTTATTAGAACACAGAATCAGAGTCATAGAATTGTTGGGGTTAGAAGGATAAAGTGAAGATATCTAGTGCAAACCCTCTGTGTGCTGGACATTAGGAACATTATTTGCAATCTTTTTTTTTCCAATTTGGCTTGTGTCTTGGTGCCTCCTCAGAATGTGAACCCAGGCATGGTAGTGGGACATGATCCAAAGACCATGCAGTAAATTTGTGAGATGACTGAATAAATTTAAACTACTGCAGATATGCTGGGACAAAAAAAAATATACCTACATACCTATCTTAGATTATTACAGTATTAATTCTACATACTTTTAATTATTATTTTTCTAGTTAATGAAATGCATAACATTTTAAAGTCTGTCTATAATCTCAAATGCAAAACCACATTGCTCCTTTGCACCTTCATAGTCTGGCTTGCCCTTATCTTTACATACAAGCGCTGGCAGAAAGACCAGAGCAGTAAAAAGAAAAAATTACTTTCAAACAACTTAATGGGCTTTATAGGCCTCTGTCCTACTTTGGATACCTCTTGACCTGGTTTATGACCTAAAAATAGAAGGAAAATGCAGACATCAAGCCTGAGAACTGCTGAGCAGATGCAAGAGAACTAGGCAGCAGTTACTAACTCATTTTCTTGTCATAGATATCTTGGGCTTTCCATACCACAGTCACTTGTCTTGCCCTTTAACTAGCATTTAAGCCATGTATATTAGTCAGCTGGTTTATAGGGTGGAAATTCATTAATAAGTTTTTTAAGCAAGGGGATAAGATCCTGGCACAACTCTCTTTGACCTCAAAGCAAGGATTTTACTTCTCACAACTTGAAAAAGACAGTGACCGAGGTAATGCTCGTTTCCCTAAATACAAACAGATTGTGCTATTAAATTACCTCATCACCTTTATATTAATGTGGGATTTATTTATTTATAAGGCAGAATAAAAACATGAATGCTGTATCACAGATGAGAAACAGTGGAAAATGAAAGCAGGCTGAATGTCTTTCAGTAAATACATTAATTCATGACTCAGGCCTAATTCTTGTCATGATTTTGTTATAAGAAATTCTAAAGAAAATAAGATTACAGTGATAAAATAACATGTCTTACCAGTGAGTACCTAGAGCACACATGCAAGCAGTTAGACAGTCTGTCTACTTTGCCTGCTAAATACCAACTCAGCTTAATTTTTCACTATTATTTCCAAAATTGTCTTTGAAGCTTGATCTGGAACAGCTCATCCTCAGAACAATGTCTTAGACTTCCCTGACCAAAAGAAATAATTAAATTACAAGAAAAATAAACAATTCGATCATTCTCATGATTAATACTCACTTTTGCCTAAGACCTACATTCAGGAGATCTCTTCTGTCATAAATCCTTTTTGATATGCATCTGAGTTGCTTGAAGTAAGAGATTTCTCAATTACAGCAAGCCAGAAGTATTAAAAATGATAAGTTTTTAGTCATGAAGTATCATCTCATTGAAAGCAAATTGCGCCTTGGGCAGGAACAGTATAAACTATTTTTTTAATCTAGAAATAAAAGCAATTCCGAAATTTTTATGATACGAATTATTGCCATTGTTAACATTATTTTTTCCAATGTCTGTACAGGCATAATAAATCCACAGTCAGTTGTAAGTTTATGACATTTAGTGATATGTAAGAGACTAGCAGTAAAAAGAGGTGCTTGCTAGTGTCAACACAATGCTTAAATTTGAGAAGGCACCTCAAAGGAAGTATGAGGAACAATTAAAGTGGAATTTCACATGTAGTAGCCTATTGAATTTGCTTTTTTATTGTCAGTCAGGATAAAGTGATACTATTAAAAAGGGACAATTTTACATGTCCACTTGAGGATGAAATTATTTGCACTTAAAAGGGCCTGCAGCTTATAACCTAGGATCACTGACACAACTACAGATGTCTACAATAGGTGAGATAAATCCCACGTCAACAGGAGAAAGAATTAAGGTGTATGTATTGCCATGTTCCACCCCTTCAGCCTTCCCTATACTTCCTATTTTTCTGTGCTTTATCTCAATATATAACTTCAAGTCTTTCCAATGCTAGAAAATTAGGTTTTTGAGAGTAAAACTGCCTCTCCCAGTAGTGTTTTTCAAGCTGCATACAGTGATTTAGTGACCTGCATATTTCAACACCAACAGCAGGGAAGAGAATGAACAATTCTTGTATTTTTTTTCATTTAACTTTTATGCAGTAGGTATGCACAGTTACAGTCTTGCCACGTAGTAAAGGTGATGTTTTGAGAAAAGAGTGTGATTGGTTATCACAGGAGAAATAAACGGAAAAAATCCTAATCTGATGACTTAATATAAAAAGAAATGAGAGCAGTAACATTCTACAAACCTGTCTCTTTGTTTTGTTAATATTTATCTTCCAGTACCAAAGTGTATCTCAGTGTACTAGCATACCTTTTGTGCGTGTCGTGAAATATCTTTATGCAAAGAGAAGAGAAGAGAAGAGAAGAGAAGAGAAGAGAAGAGAAGAGAAGAGAAGAGAAGAGAAGAGAAGAGAAGAGAAGAGAAGAGAAGGGACGAGAAGAGAAGAGAAGAGAAAATATTTTAAGTGGAAGGGACCTACAACAATCATCTAGTCCAATTGTCTGATCACTTCAGGGATGGCCAAAAATTAAAGCATGTTTTTAATGGCAGTGTACAAATGCCTTTTAAACACTGATAAGCTTAGGCAATTTATCACCTCTCTAGGAAGCCTGTTCAGTGTTTGACCACCCTCCCTGATGTCCAGTCTGAACCTCCCTTGGTGCTGCTTTCAACCATTCCCATGCATCCTATCACTGGATATCAGGGAGAAAAGATAAACACCTCCCTCTACACTTCCCTCCTCATGAACCTTTAAAAAGCAATGAGGTCAATCCTCAGCCTCCTGTGCTCCAAAATAGGCAAACCCATGCAAATGAGAAAAAGACCAGAAAAATGAAAGAAAAGGAAAATAAAATTAAAGTATTTGCTTTTTCTTTCCCATGAGGTAGAAAGTAATTCCAAAAGTGCACAAAATTTCAAATATGATGTATGTGTGTGTGTGTGTCTGTGGGTCCTTGTGCATGCCCATTATTCCTAAATGTTTCCTGATTTTTTTCCATTCTTGTGAAATTAATTATTCTCTCCAAAACTCACTGTCTAATTTCAGATTTTTGAAATTGCTACTAACCAGTTTCCATTAGCACCAATGAAAAGTATAGTCATTTTTTTTTTGTTTTGGATCTGAAAAATAGAGATTTCCCAGGCCCATCTTGTGTAAGGTTTTAGCCATCTTATTAAGCAGTGAAGTCTAGAAGAAGGGGTTCATAAGACAGGACAGCTTTTCCAATTTTTTAAAATGAAAAATATATTTCCAATGTATGATTCAGTTATGTTCCAGCAAATAGTGTATTTTCAGTTTTTTTTACTATACCTTGAAATCCCTGAATGTAAAATTAGTTACTAAAGCTGGATCTGTAACCAGTTGCAGTTTCTGCTGAGATGTCATGAGAATGAGAGTACTTTAGGTCTGATTAGGAAACAAACAGAAATGTGAATGTGTGACACTCTGAGGTTCTTTTCCACCAAGAAAGTTTCCAGCCACTCGGCCATCAGCCTGTAGCACTGCCTGGGGTGGCTGTGACCCAAGTGAAGGAGCTGACAATTGGTTTTGTTGAACCTCATATAATTGGCCCTGCCCATTGATCCAGCCTGTCCAGATCCCTCTACAGAGCCTTCCTCCTCGCCAGCAAACATTCCCACCCAACCTGGTGTCATCTGCAAACTGACTGAACTGTGGACTTACTTCCTCATCCATTAATAAAGACATTAAATAGGACTGGCCCAATGCTGAGCCCTGGGGAACCCCACTGGTGACCAGCCACCAGCTGGATGTGACTCCGTTCATCATCACTCTCTTGGCCCAGCCATCCAGCCAGTTTGAACCCAGCTAAGAGTGCAGCTGTCCAAGCCATGAACAGTCAGTTTCTCCAGGACAATCCTGTGGGAAATGTTCTTAATGGCATTACCAAAGTCCAGGCAGACGACATCCACAGTCTTCCCCTCATCTACAAGGCAGGTCACCTGGTCATGGAAAAAGACCAGGGTGGTCATGCAGGAACTGCCTTTCCTAAACCCAGGCTGGCTGGGCCTGATCTTCTGGTGTTCTTCACATGCTGGATGATGGCACTCATCATGATCTGCTCCATGATCTTCCCTATTTCATGAATTTCTAAACCTAGTAAAGCCCTAGCAAAAAATTTGCTTTGTCTATGTTTTTTTAATCAGTTTATGCTTCTGTGATAATTTGAGTAGAAGTATAGGTCAAGCAACTGTTATTCATCTAAAGCAGTTAGGAATGGTAAGACGCAGATAAACTGTATGACTATTAAGCTTTCTTTCAAAATTTTCATATTAATTAGAGAATCATGTAAAACTAACACTATTGTTTTGACAAATTGGTAATTGTAGCATAATATTCAGTTTCTAAAAATGTAGATTGTTCTGTGTGTGTGTGCATAAAATGTAAAACACATTTTGAAACTGTAGTATTCAATGTTGTTTCATTGTTCTTTCACTTGTGATTTATTACCCCAGAGCTGGTCTGTACCTACAGCTTGGTCTGTTAGCCATGATTCTGCTATGCTATTTAAAAAAAAAAATTCTTGAACTATCTAAGGATTTAATAATATTTATTAATAACAACATCAGTAAACTGAGAGCAGCATCATGACTGCCAGCCTGTATTTCAGATATGTATTAATAAATAGACTAGCAGGGAAAAGAAATTCTTCCTAGGTGAAATAACTGCTGAAAAAAATATGTGAAAACCCAACTCACTGTGAAAAGCAAACTGATTAAAAGGTGGTGCCTTTCACACAACACTCTGTGCTGCAAGTCTAAATAGGAGAGATGTGCAGTTCCTGCAGTGTTATGGTCCATGAGTCCATGCCAGTGCCTTGGAATAGCATTTCCTCACATCTGTTCCTTCGTTAGGTGTTTGCCAAAAATGTTGGAAGAAATTGTTTCAAGCCACTTAAATACTTGCATTGTTGTTTGTTTTGGTTTTTTTTTTAAATAAACCTTTTTCACATTAATGGTCTATTTAAGAATGACACGGTCTGTCATAATTCAAACTGCAGTCTAGTTTTCCCATGATTTGTCTATACAACTGTGATTTTTTTCCTTGGAATCATAGCTTGCAAAAAAGCAGTCTTTTAGATGAAAGTAATTGTTTATAATAGGAAAATCATGATGAAAATGCACAATAGCTTTCTTTTTTGAAAAAGGGGAAAAACATCACTCTGTCAAACCTGAACAGAAACTTTTAATTAAAGTATTTGTCCCAAGGACAAGAATAGTCCAAACAAATAATCCTGATTATACATGGAAAAAATTTATACTCATGTGATGGCAACAAACCAATAATTTTAAATAATTTTAGCAAATTTCACTCTTTTCTGAACTACATTGTTCTCATTGTTCTAATAGCTCCCAGTAGCTTCTTTGCTACACTTCACTGAAGGATAAAGATCCTCTGCACTCCTATGCACAGGCTCTTTCATTGCATTTTATATGTCTATGTTGACTTCCTTAACCCGTTTATTTCAGCTTTCTTCCCTGCCATTGTCCAGGACATGCTGAGGACCTTGGACTGGGCCTGTTTTCCAGAATGTGTATGTATTTTCAATTGCCTAGGAACATTTGTTTATTCATTCTGGAATTTAATTGTTTGTCAGCATCCAAAATTTGGATTTAAGCATGAGGACAGGGTTCTTGGAGTGTTCAGGTACTTTTATATAAGGACAGTAAAGTTTTAAATTAAAAGGTATGGGCCTCAAGTGGATACCTGTCTGTTTTTTAAAGACTGCAGTGACTTGTCAGTGCATACATGCATGTTACACCGCTGGTAGTGTTAAAGAGAAAAGGTTCTGAATTCTTTGTTTTCTTTGACTGTGAGGAAAGTGCTGGGTGAATACAAGCTTACAAGGTATTCTGAACTCAGAAAAAATAGCAGTGGCAATACTTAAGATCTGCTAACAGGCGTCCTGAATATGGGTCTTGCACACCCTACTATTACTTTTTCAATAAAAGCCTTAGTGAAAGAGATTGACTGGGACTATGCCTAAATCAGAGGAGTAGGAAAGGAAGATTGCAATATTTCTACTGGTTTTGTGTAAGGGTTGTAGAACTTAGCATGCACATCTCAACAATATTTTTTTTGGAGCTGTGGGGTTTTTTATAACATTTACATCCTAGCAAAGAGTGTAATGTGGCTAGTTAGGTTTAAAATAACAGCTGAGAGAGGTAACCTAGCTTTTCCATTTTACTGTCAATTAGAGTTCAGGCATTTAGGTTGGAAACCAGCCTGCTACCTTCAATTGTAAAAGCACTTATATGTTGACTTACCTGCTGTTTTAGTGAGGTGTGCTAAGGTTTTCTTCTGTGTTTGTTAAGTAGTGTGAACATACCCTGTGACTGAAGATCAGAAGGAACAGACCAGACATGGGAAAAGGAAGAAGGGATAAAACTACAGATCCTGAGTTCAAATTTACATTGCTATAGGTGAAACTATGGAAATAACTCATAATTTCCCATGGGATTTTAAAAACTGCATTATGTCACACAATACACTCTCTTTGGAAACTTCTTTTTCCCTTTGTAGTGGTAAGTCAAATAAAAGTACTTCTTCCAGTAAAATGAAACTGTCATAACAGAGACAAATACTTGAGAGAAGATACTGCAAAATGAAGGAGAGGGTTAAAATAAGAGAAGTGCATGGATACACATAGGGTTGGACTATCAAGTATGTTTCATGCCAAGGTTATAAATACAGTTACCTAGAGTCTCTCTATAGTGAGCAAAAACCACCCCTAGTTATTTTCAGTGAGGCATTCAAACCACCAGTGAGTAAGCATTCACTGGTTGTTCAAGGCCAGGCTGGAGGGAGCCCGGAGTGACCTGGTCTGGTGAAAGGTGTCCCTGCCCATGGCAGGGTGGTCAGAACCAGATTGTCTTTGAGGTCCCTTCCAACCCAAACCATTCTGTGATTCTATGGTTCTAAAAAAAGGCTTAATTACACCTGAGGTACACCTCAATGCAATAGCTCTATATATGTGAAAAATCCATAACCCTGAAAGTCAGGAAAGTTGTGGGTTTGATTGTTTTGTCTGTTTAGCGAGAAAAAGGAGAACATGGCTTCACTGTCTGTCATGGGTGTGAGTACTGTAAACACATCTGAACATCATTTAGAAAATTACTAACATCTATGCATGACAGAAGTCTCTAACTACCAGAAAAATATAAGATAATGATCAGTGCTATCAACTGAGGGATGTCATAGACTGTGGTCTTTGGCTCTCAAATGGTTGATGGAACTCTACTACATTAAAGGTTTAGCAGAAAGACACCCATGTCTTATGGCTACTTTAAAACGGTCTAAGTACAGACTCTGGCAAGCAGAATTATTTTCACCTTGCATCAGAGATCCACTACTCTAAATATTCTGTGTAGTCATTTCTTCATTCCTCTTGCTAATTTCAGTAAGGGAGCCTTGTTCTTCTTGTTAATCTCCACTGCATGCAAACAGACAATGTAGGACATCTCTGTCTCCAACCGATGTGTTAGAGACATTCTCAGAAAGAAGGAGAGGTTGGGAGCAGGTCCAATAATTCCAGGGTACAACAATGAAAGCATTAGATGATCTCAATTTGCCATTAAAAATATTTTCTTAACTTGCTTTTCCAGCTGGCTAAAATTCTTTGTTTGAGCTCTGTGGAAATCAGATTCATCTTGACCGTGAATGCATTGATGAGTTCCTGGTCCATTTATTATTACAAATGGTAATTTTTTAGAGGAAAAACAGTGGCTAGGAGAAACATTACAAAAATGTTTTCTTAACTCTGATACACCTTGGGAAATTCAGGTTTGGGTGCAACTTTAACCTTTTGTTTCCACTGCAAGGTGGGAGCATTTAAATTCTACTGACTTCTGTTATTTTCACATTTCTTTAAAAAGCCCCTCTGTGGGCTGTAACAAATTCTGTGTGTCTCCAAATAGAGTTATGTGGATTATATGTGCTGTTTTTCCTAGTATTTCATCAGGCTCATTATTAACATTTGACATATCAAAGGAGTAGCCAAAATAAAGCAAACTGTAGCAGCTGTGGAGATGCACTTTTCTGTATACTGGCAGGCTGATTTGTGAATTATACTTTTCAAGTAACCTCATTAAAATGTGTGCTTTGGAAAAAAAGCCCCACGTATCTCCATTTTTTTCAAAGCCTTTTTCTCCCCTTACGTTCCTGAAGTGATGGAAACACAGTGCGAAATATCACAGGCCAAGAGATTACAATAGAATCTTGAAAAGCAGAAGAAATGTGCTTGAGACATTTCAAAAATAGAAAATTGCAGCCACAGTTCTCCCAGTGGCTGAGAGTTACTGGCAAGTTGAAAAAACTCAGAGTACCAAATAAATATTTGGGGTGATGGAAAACATGGTGTGAGATCGCTCACCAGGTAGAATAGGTCAATGGGCCTGAAATCCTCCACTGCCTGAAGAAGAGTCATAGAGAAGACACAGTCAGTGTCCCCAGAGCAGACATATTAACTTTCTTTAAAAATCAGTGCCTCAAAACCAGGATGTGAATCAAAGGCACAAGAAAGTTGACTAAGTACAATTATAAATGCAATTTTGGCAACTTCTGAATTTGAATTTTCATGCCAGTGGGCTCCAACATTAAGTGGGTTATTTTGAATCGTTATGTGAGTGTTTCCCACACTGGTCACTGGGGCTGTACCTGGACCTCTGTGGAGGAGGGCAGTAAAACTCTCTTGGGCCGAACTGGTGACCCAAGATGACCGATCAAAAGTTTCCTTCTCTTGAATCCTTTGCTAAGCTCTCACATCTCACCATTTGTGAGTAATGTTTCACACCATCTCCAGTTGGCCCAGAGACTATGTTGCATTCTGGCAGATGATGACCTGGTCTCTATTACTACTGATACCTTCATCACCTCTTGGCTAGACTATAGCTGTGTGATAAACCTGATGCCTACGGCACTTAGGAAATTCCAACTAATAGAGAAGAATGGAGAACATCTTCACAGCCACACTGGCTACCTGGGATCCACCAAACCACAGAGATTATCCATGGAATTTCAGATCAAGCCCAAATTTCTCTTATACTATCTGTGAAGAAGCTTGTGATTGATCCTGTACCTAAAGGGGAACTACAAGAAAGATGGAGATACATTTTTACAAGGGCATGTAGTGATAGGACAAGGGGGAATTGCTTTAAACTGAAAGAGGGCAGGTTTAGTTTAGCTATCAAAAAGAAATTCTTTACTGTGAGGATGGTGAAGCACAGGAACAAGTTGCTCAGAGAAGTCTTGGCTGCCCTGTCCCTGGAAGTGTCCAAAGCCAGATTGAATGGGGCTATGAGAAACCTGGTCTAGCAGAAGTTGTGTCCAGCCATGGCACAGGGATTGCAATGAGATGGTCTTCAAGGTATCTTCCAACCCAAATCATTCTTTGATTATGACATCTGCTCTTTTGCTATGGACAGTGCATTGTAAATGGCATAAAGCTCATCTCTTAGAGCTTTCTTGTGTTTCAAACAGACCTAGAACTCTTGCAGGGTCACTAGTTGTTCCTCAGGAACTTCTTCCTGTTCCAATCTCCTCTTCCACTCTGCCTTTTCTAATGTAAATACATAATAGCTTCCCTAATACTAAAGCTTAAACCCTGACAGAACATTTTTCCTTCTGGAAAGCATGAGAAAATAGAAATCATACAAGAGATATACAGTTCTGTGGCTTACTGCAAAGCAGGAAGTCAGGGAGTGAGTAAAGACTGTAGCTAAGTGGACCTATGTGTAGAGCAGACTGACCACACACAGCTAATAGCAAGTCCAGAGTCAAAGCTGTGGCTTGCTTTTGAACAGAGGTGGTTAAAAGGCATAATGGCTAAATTTAGTGATGGAAAATATTTTCTGAGTTCTCCGAAAAATTAATTTTGTTTGCTACCACTAGAAACAGTTGATAAAATCAGAGAATATTTTAAGGTTTTAAGTCACCAGAGTATTTACCCAAACATTTAAATCCATTCCTGTTTAGTGAAGCATATGAGTATTTTAGTGTTTTGTGTCTATTATTTTTCTATTCATGTTGGCCATATGAGAAATGGGCCTGGATGTTAACACAAGAAGCAAGCAAGTCTCAGAATTTTCTGTTGTGGAAGCAGTACATCTGACAAACTAATGCAAATAAAAATTGGACAAACTAATAATGCTAGTTCCTCTGAAGTAAGCAGCTAGTCCTGAGAGCAGAACTAAAGAAGCTTGCAATTTTTATAACTTGGACTCCTAATGAGGAAGAGAATATGGCTGTTTGTATGGCTGATACAGAAGTGCAGTTCTGAGATCCACTTTGGTAAGAATAATAATAATAAAAAAATTGCTAGGCAGAACTTCCAATGCTCTGCCTCCTGAATATAGTCTCTCAAAAGAAAACCACAAAGGACTTCCTAAATATTTTGGTGGAATCTCACTGAATGACTAACTGTGGCTTGTCCTAGGGAACTCTGTACATCTCCTCTTTAAAATTTTTGTTATTTCGGTCTGCTGTACATGATCCAGGGAAAGCAATTCCTTCTCTGTACCACAGCTGACCTACAGTACCACTTCAGTTTGAGAGCAATGCAATAAAAACAGCTAAAGAATGTGCTGATGAGAACAGTTATTGAGGGAAGCGTCATGAGGTTTATAGCACCTTCTTAGTTTCCTGGTGCCTAAAATCAGCTGAGCTAGCAAAGCAGAGAACTGCAGCTGGGAATCAAAACCAGCTTTCAAATGCAAGTGTTACTGATATTATGGAGAAATATATCTGAAGAGAAAAGCAGGATATGCTTCAACAGCACCAAAAATCTGTTCATCATATTATTTTGCCTAGACCTAAGCTTTCTGTGCTTCAGCTGGGAAGGATTTTAAGGGATTACAACAGCTAAAAATCAGGGGTATATATAGATCTATGTCCAGGTATATTTCATGTTCAGAAGGACTCCCTTTTAAAAATTCTCTATTGAATTCAGTGTGAAATGGCTGAACTACTCTGATTGCAAGAAATTAAAAGGAATCTTGCAATGAATTTGTGGTTCTGCAATGAATTTGTTGCTCTGCACTGGACTTGCATACACTTCTATGGTCAAAATTTGAATAAGGTTTTGCAGCTCACTAAAATAACTCTGATTCCTCCACCCACATGTTTTTTTCCATATAACTTTCTAGTCAGTGTGTCAACAAGGTTTTCCAGCCATGATTAACAATGATGAAGAACCAGTTATCTGACAAAGCTATTATATTTTACTGTTTCACATGGGTCAGAAAAACAGTGTTCAGCTGTAAATTTCACTTTCTCACATGTCAATGATAAAATCACTTTGTCAGTAAAAATAAAGCACCTGCCAAAAATTTTGAAGATTGCTGTCTGTAACCTATACATTTGTGTGCATTAAATACCAATTATGAAAATGCTGTCAATTTAGGGATTTAATAAATTGTGCATTATTGAGGGCACACATTTGAATTTTACAATTAATAGGTACAGTAAAAAGGAAGAAGCAAGAGGAATAAGGAAATTATCACTGTAACCACAAAGAATTGCTGGGAACTTTGAAAGAGCTGCTAGGAACTTGTCCCGTTATCCCATGGCACATTTGAGGTATATTATTCTAACAGTTTCAGTAATGCAAAGAAAAAACACATAGAAGGAAGAGAAAAACAATTATTATGCTCACTTTATTCACACATGTAGTAGATCATGTAGGTAACTACACTTTCCTTCTTCACCTGGGACAGACCATCTGTGGATCATCCAATAGTTGGTGGAGGTCAATGGTTATTTGATCACCATCTTTATTCTGTTATATTATGTTGTTATATAGGAAGTGTATTATATTCTTCTTCTCTGCAAAAACGTGCTGTGGGTACCTCAAGGATGATTTGCATTGATGAATGAAAAGATGTACATAATTGCAGTTGTGAAAGAAGATTGTTAATACAAATGCACACCAAGGTAAATGCTAACATGTCAACATTGTTTTCATTGGCATAGTGTTCTGCAGAGCTTTCTTTGCACAGAATGCTTTTACTATTTTCCTATAAAAGCTATTTGTCACTCAGTAACAAATTAAAAACCCAATGTTCAGTCTATTTTTTCTTTCTTCACTGTTCTTTTTTTTATAATTTGATGCAGAGGAATTTTCGAATCATAAAGAGCGAGCTATTGCTTCATAGCCTTGAGTATCTCAAATAGCAAAGATATTTGGATATGCTTTCACGATACTAAATCCCAGATGACAGTATTAGCTAATTTCTATTGAGAATTCCTTTGTTTGTGTTCCTAAGTATAAATGATGTGAAGTAGTATGACTACAAATAATATGATCATGCATTAGTTCACTGGCAAAAAAAATTGCAGGACTGCCTTACTAAGGCTAACATCTCTACTTTTTCCCTTGGACACCCTCCATTTAACAAAGGGCAGATCCTGTATTTATCTTTCTGACAGCCCTCAGCACAAAGCCCAATGTCTGCAGGAGCTGACCTCTGGACTAGAGAGGCTTCTGGAGGTGGGTAGCATCTGTTTTGAGAAGATTTGTTAAGGTAATTCCTTTCCCACTTTAAACAAACATTTCCCTATGAGATGTTTAAAACACTCTTAAAAGGAGATAGAAATTTTCTCTAAAACAGTAGAAACCTGCAGATAAAGGACTACACAGAATATTTTTGTAAATCGGCCATTTTAGTAAGTTATTTTTCTGGACTCTGCTGCAATGACAGAGAATATATGGATGGACATGATTCAAAAGCCAGAACTTAAGAAGCAAAAGGTAGGTCTTTCTTCACAGGAAGTTGTATCACTCCACTGGCCAGTGTGAACTTCCACCACTTCCAGGCAGTGTTGCAGACATTGCTTGATTTAAAGAATCATGGAATTATCCAGGTTGAAAAAGGCTTTTAAGATCGTTGCATCAAATCATCACCAAGCACACCACTAAACCATGTCCCTACGATCCACATCTACATGACATTTGAACACTTTTTTTAGGACTCCCCGCCTCATACACACTGTATGGTCTACAGTGGCCTCTGCATTAAGCTGGGTATTGCATGGCTTCTGTATAGAAAAACACACACAATTCAGCCAAAATAGTATAAATCCATATTTTCAAGGTTTTAAAAGTGTTGGCTGTATAGCTCTTCCTCAGAAATGGCAGCCAAGAATTGTCAGATGTTGCATGTTATCTCTGCTAATGATGTCACTAGTGTACTTTTTTAATGTGCATGTATAAATCATTTTTTTAATAAAGTGAATGTCCAGGAAAAAAAAGGTCAAGTTGCTTCATTAAAAATAACCCAAGAAGATAAAATGGACACAGCAGATATCAAACAGTTATTTAAAAAGATGTTATCAGTCATTAATTAGTTTAGGTGGCTTTATCTGATTGCTGTGCCAGTTAATATGACTATGTCTGGAACTCTTATAGCATTAAAAAAAAATGGAATGGGAGAGGTGAATCACTTTCCAGCCAAACTTAATCCAAAATCCAGAAAGGAGGCAGATTTTGATCTTACTGTGACCTGACTGCAAATGCACATAAGCTGATTTCTTGGAAGGTTTTATCAGTTTTCTTTTTGGTATGAAGTAGAGAAGTGTTGGATGAAAAAGAGAGAAAATACTGAACTGCAATTTTTGACTCATTTCTTTTGCCTCAGCTGTGTTTTACTGTTCAGTGGCACTCTGTCTCCTTTAGAAATTCTGTAGCCTCCCAATAATTTTTTCTCTAAAGCCCTGGCAAATATAGCCATGACTGGTTTTCCAGATGGATTGTCCATACTGTCAAATTAAATGGCTTTAGGATGTGGAAATTTGTAGCTAATGATGATCTAGATTGGAATGCAGGAGAAGAAAGGACTTTGAAGATCAAATTCATTATGTTGCGACTGCGAGCAGTGATGGTGCTTAGTGTAGATGCCGCTGCCCCTCCTTCCATACAGCAAAACTGGAAGTACATGCAAAATACCAGAAAACACAGGATTGACAATGTGCTCTGCTAAGCCAGTGGCAGCTTCCAAGTGGCACTGCCAGAGTCCTGCAGGTGGAGAGATGTTGGTGGCCCTGTCCCGAATCTGGTGAAGCATGAATCCTGTTTAATTTAAAAGAAAAGATAAAAAATATAAATACAGAAATATCCTGGTGTCAGCCACAGCAGACCTGAGAGCCGATCTGATGTTTGGTACCTCATAAGCAAGATCCATTGATATAGTACTGGAGAGATTTCTAACCATCAATAGGTGATGTAAGTCCTGAATAGGCAACACTCAGTGAAACTATTAATACTTTTTAATAAATTTAAACTTTTTCAGGTGACAGTGTACCTGAGTATGAACAGATTTGTTGTTGCTGCACTGTCTGACAGCTTTACTTTGCATGTACCACGTGCTGTAGTAGGATTAAAGTAGCTCATCGTTGCATTTACTCAACATCAAGGCAATGACGACCTTGATTACTGAGTGAGAAGGTACACGCGAATCGAACTTCTCAAAGCATTTGCAATGAAACAGTTTACTCAGAAGCGTGGGCACCAAATAAATAACTTTCTTTTGTGAAAGTGATATATACCATGATCCCAGACACCTAGGATTTGTGGTGAGTTTTTAAAAAACAATGTTCTGAGCAACCTTATATATTTTACTAGGCTTTGAGCAGGGCTCTTGACTAGATAAGTTCTAAAAGTCCATTTTAATCGCAACACATCTCTGGTCCTGTGACTCTATTATCATGATTAATTGGTATAAATTATAATTACATATGTTGAAAACTATTATTAAGGAGGTATATGCAAACAGTTAGTCCTCATGGGTGGATCAGTGTGTGTGCAGGTACAGATTTGTTGTGCACAGACCCCTGAAGAAATACTGGTCCCCTTTGCTGGCATTCCTGAAATACTAACAGGGATATTGACATAAAAGGGTGAGTTGCTGAAAGGGCTGATGTAGCTGGCAAGGCGGACCTGGGGGTGGGAAATTAAAGGCTCTTTCTTTTCTGACGTTCTGGGAAGAACCTTCCCCTGCAGTTGGCAGGCCAAAGGAGACTAAGTGCCTTGCTGCTGAGGCAGTGTCCCCTGGGTGGGCATAGCTTCCCCATCCTCATCAGGCGTGATTCCCTCCTTCACGCTCAATATGTGGTGGTAATGGAAACAAAGAGACAATGTGTAAACACCAGAAGAATCTTTGTCCTAACCTAAATAAAAATTAACTTAGTTTGTCTCCTGATTGTGTCTCATTAAAATTAAGCTGTAGCAAAAGTTCAAAATGTTCAGCGAAATCAAAATTTAATTACTATTTAGTGGGAATAAAGTTATGTATGAAAACCACACAATTTTCAGGGAAAGTCAGGCTTTGGATGGTGTGCTAAGGACTGCGTGATTTTCAGCATTTACTCTGTGGAAAGACGAATTCATTACAGAATGGAAAATAGAGCATATTTTAAGAATGTGCAAAGGTATACCACTAAGTAAAATGATACACTGAAAGCAATAATTATCCTGAGCTCATGTTTCTAGCCATAAGTGCGAACTTTCTCCAAAACACTGCAATGGCTGAAAGATCCCTAAACCTCAGCATTCCTTTTTTGTTTAGCAAATGAATGTGAAGTCTATTGCCTAATGTGCCCTTCATGTTTTTCTAATGCTTTGTCCTCATAGGAAATATCTGCTTCATCATTCCAACTGAGTTCAAAGATTAACTACAACCTGAAACAGAAGAAACTATAAAACATAATCCTTTTGAAAATACAGGAAAGTTCTCAATCAACATGTAAAGATGCTCTGTGTGCACCACCAACATGCATCAAGAGTTTTGATAAGATATGTTTTGATAATTTATGTCAGAATTTTGCATCCCAGATACCCGAGCTTTCAAATGTTCACTTCCCACTTTTCCTCAGACTACTTTTGACTTCAAAGTATCCACTGCTGAAGAAAGAGCTCCTGGCTCAGGGCCATGTGAAGAGTCCTGCAGCTGGATTCAAATAAGCCACTTTACCAGTTATCTTCCTAATCTGCCAGCTAATATACTTTTCTGTTTCCATTTTCTTTTAATATGAGAAAGAAAATCTGCCACCTTAAATAATTAAAATAAAGGTAAAATAGATGCTACCTGGAAGAATTTGAGTAAGAAATGGGCATGTGCATTGCATTCGCATTCCAAGAAAAGAATATAAATTGAAAATCTAGAAGTCCTCTAATCTCAGAATCCTCTTATGAAGGGTTCAAATTAGGCTGAAAAAATATTAAATAATTTAAAAAATAATCTCAGAAATCTTCTACTCTAGAATATCTTTTTATTTTTTTGTCATTAATTAGAGCAAACTCAGTCTGTAGCATTAATTAACCTGCATTTCCAGAATTCTTTTATCACCTTTTTATATTTCTTTCAGTTTTTTTTAGTTCCTAATCACTGGAAAATTAAGCATTGAAATGTTCCTTTGCAAATATAGTTCACTCTGTATCAGGTCCATTTATAACTGCTCGCACAGGGACAATGATGCAGTTGTGATCATACAATCTACATTCAGATCTCAGCCTTGAGAACCAGGCTCCCAGGACAAAATTCGGTGCTACCATTTTTTCTTTAGTGGTTTTTTCTGTTCTGCCTCTACTGATACTTAAAAATTCATAATGATCACAACATTATATCATCTCCTTAGAGGACACTAAACCAATAGCAAATAGAGTGTAAGTCTATATGATTGGTCAGAAAAGATTTTGAATTTTCTTTCTGTATAATTGCTTCAGGATGCTGTTTTACTACTGCAGCTTGTATGCAAAAAAAAAAAAAAGAAAAAGCAGATGTACTCAAGTTAGTAGAAATACTAGGAAAACCTTTTCAGCTCAAGGATTAATGAATTAATAACTTTATGCTAAAGATTTCCTGTTATTTTTGGTGGTGTGAACTCATTATCTAGGCTAGTTCAGGGCAACAGGTCTTGTAATTTTCATTATGTTTCATTATGAAAGTACTTTTCAGACACATTATCTGAAATCAATGGGTACAGTGCACTGTATTCTGTATGGTGGCCTTTGCTTTAAATGATGTATTGCGTTTGGGTATTTCTGTATAAAAACCACACACAAACAACATCACTGAACCATTTCCACCTGTGCCTGCAGGATACACTCACACAACAACCACTGCCAATGCCCAAAGAGACTCCTGGGCTTTTCAGGACTGCTGTGCCTTTTCAGCTCTCAGCTACAAAGAAGATGGACTCAGATTTTTGTCTTGGCCAAACAATGCCATGCAACACTAAGTTTATCTATTGCAGAGGATAGAAACAAATCTACCCAAAACAGAAAGTGAATTGATAGATCCAGAGTCACTCTGTATTTCCAATATGGCTTTTCTCATTTTGATTTTGTTTGATAAAAATAGCTGTTACAGGTCTGGGGCTTAAAAAATAAATTTGGAAAGATATGGATAGGAATCACAAAATATATATTTACAGTAAGCAGAATAAAACTTTATTCTATAATAAAGCTGCAAGAAAAATAACTTAAATTGTTTTCTGTTTTTTTTTCTCCTGAATAAATAACACGTCTCAGATTTTTCTTAGCTCCCTGAACTTACTTTCCTAGAATCTTGGCCAGCTCACAGTAACATAAACACAATTTGTCCCATTCTGCCTCAAAGTGGGCACTATACAGTACCCTTTTAAATGCTCTAAACTTATCCAACTAAAAAAAAAAAGCTTGAAACGGAAAAGAAATCACTTACAGAGACCCAGAAATTAAAAGAAAATAGCTTATTAGGCCTTGATCCAAACCATACTAACAACTATGCAGACTTTCATTGTGTCACTGGGCTTTGCATCCAGTCTTTAGGACTATAAACAGCAACAAACTGAAGCAAATGTTTATCTCTTGACAGAGTTTCAATAATGCTTCCTCTTAACTTCTTAAAATTAAAATTACTATTAAAATTACTAAGCATTATAGTGCTTGTTATTTTGCTTAATCAGAATCTCACCATGAGATTTTTCTGTTAAAAATGATATTTTATCAGTACTTTGAAATATTAAAATGTTTTCTGACATTGAATCTTTAAAATGAATAATATTGAAGCATTGTGGAAAAAAATATAACACTCAGAAAACTTGATTTTAAAATTTCATGACAAAATAAACCATTATATCTGTCATAAACTTGATTTAATAAAATTTATTTTTCAGGGGATTTTTTTTCCCAGCGTTGCGATAAGTTGTTAGAGTGTTATCTTTGCTTTTTAGAATGATGTACATGTTGATTGCTAAAAAAGAAAAATGGTAGGGGCCTTTCAGTTTTGTGAGACAAGACTGAGATATCATGAAGCTTGTTAACAGAAATTGTTGAGCATGGCATATCTGTTTTCTGTGATTAGTGAGTTGTCCTGTTGGACATGCTGCAAGAGCAGCTTCACCTCCTGTAGCACTCTGGTCAGTTATTTCCTTTGGTTTTAATCAACGTTATTAAAACAAGGCAAAATTTGGACAACCTGCTTTGGTTTATACACCAAGAAATGTAAAAGCAAAAGAGTTTTGGCCCAGTATATTTACAATATATCCTGTTTCTTCCCTCTTTTATATGCTGTCTCCGTTAGGAGAATATGGAACTTTAAGTTCTCTTGCAAGATTCCATACATATTTTGAAGAATGATGATTTTCTTTTTAACTGATGGTTTCATATATTAAAATACCACACACATTTTTCAAAGCACAGTATAAAAATAAATTCAAAAGCAAACTTCAAGGTCAACAAACTAGCATTTCAGGAATCCTATCTTAGTCATAGCAATGACATAAAAAAGAGAAAGAGATCAACCATGACAAAGGAAGTGTGACTCAGTGGTTCCTAAGTAAATCAAAGATAGACAAAGATGAGAATTAAAGAAATCAGATGCACAACTTTATTTCCCATATTAGGGAAGTATCACAGTCTTATACGTCCTACAGAGACATTTGAATGCTGATAATCATAGAGTTAAAAAGCCAAGCAGTGAGAATGAGAAATTTTAGTGGAAACAGATTAAAATTTCCCTCTTGTTACATTAGTCAGTCTGACAGCTGTTTTTCTCTCTTGTGGAATCTGAAACTCTAGAATAAATTTGATTTATTTTTGTCAAACCAAAGCCATATAATGTATGAAGACAGTTTAAATCCAGATGACTTAAATCATACTAGAATGCAAGTGGCATACTGCTGGGATTTGTCCTCTGATGTTCTTTGATTTTCTATCCAGTTCCTGTTGTTTCTTAATGCCTAAATTTTGTTCTACCAGAAGTCAAAAACTGATGCATACCTCTCTCACTCATGGTCTAAACAGGTGACAGAGGCCTCTGATCATCTCAAAATCTGATAAAAGGCAAAACGGAAATAAAAAAGGATGCATCTAAGCATGCCTCAATAGTTGTTTTGTAGCCAAAAAGGATGAAAGAGGATGGGATGGGGAGAAAGGGAGGGAACTATATTCTGATTTAGACTGGTAACATAGAAGGTTTGCTTTTCAAACTTGACTTCAGCATGTCTTCCTAGTACCAGTGAACAAACCCTCTTCAGCTTCTTTTTTTTTCACCTGCATGTTGTTGCTCCTATTTCTCTTGTTGGTATTCAGTAGGGTTTTTAAGTGCTTTGAATTGAACAAGACCTACAGAGCAGCTAAACATAAAAGTGTAATACTTAGCCTAACGTGCAGACTAATTACAACCAACTCATTAACTTTTAAAAGCTATTAGAAATGTTATCTGATATTAAAGACGTTGCAAGGAAGTAAATCTAACATTAAGAATCTATTATAAAAGGATTTGAAAAGCTTTTCCTTCTAAGGGGAATTGGTGCCATTTATAAGCAAGTTAGTTAGTTACTGTGTAGTGAATTTAAAGTAATAATTGCCTAATTTGTCGGAAGCAAAAACCCCCATGAATAATACTTTCAATAGAAAATCAGAAATCCAATAACTGTTTGGAAGCATGGTTTTAAATAAGCCCTTGTGAGATGAAAAGAAGGAAATATTTCACTCATTTAAAGTGAGATGTTGGCTTGCTTGAGAATGATATGGAACACTAAAACCTCCTAAAATATATCTGCACAGCTCCTGGATCTTCTGTATTACAGAAAATATTTTTATTAGCACTCATCACACAAAATGTACCTTATCCTGTCAGGAAATTAAACCAAATTATGTGATAGAGCTTTTTGTTTCTACATTGGCACAAGTTCTGCACAAAGTCTGATCCATTTTGAGTGTAGCAACTTGCAAACATATGGCCCTTTCACCAAAGTAGACACAAGGATGTTTTTAGAACCTTAATATTCTAAAAGCAAGAAGAATATTCTTTGGAATATATATATAAAGCAGAAAATCCAACATTGCTCCTTCAAACAGCTCTGTCAAGCAAGCTGATATTCTTGCCAAAGCAACATCTAAGCTTTTATAAACATCACCCCAGAATTATCATTGGATAATACAAATGTTGTGTTGTTTATTTATGTCCTGGTGAACTACCCAGCTCAGTTTGGAAATAAGAAATGTTCCCCATCATGTCGACAGAAGGACCCTACTTGTACCAGCTCTGCTCTGTGGAGGCTTTGCTCCATCTTTAGGCTGTAGGATCAGCTTGTGCCTTTCTTTGACCCTCTCTATTAATCCAGCCAGCTCCCTATTCCTGCAGTCCTCATAAAACATTTACTTATGTCCTAAAAATGCTCTGTATGAGAGAAACCTGCAGCAAAGCCCCTGCCATCCACTGCCAAGATTCTGCAAGGAGTTAAGAGCTGACTGTGAGGGCTTGTCTGCTTCCAGAGCCAGGAGCAAAACCTTTGCCACAGGAAATAAGAAAATGCAGCAACAACTTAAATAATCTTCCAGTAGAAGTGCCTTGCCATGGGGAAGGATGCTGAATGTCAGACATTGCCACACCAAAATCTGAAGCAATTTCATTATTGGTGTTTCAATAGGAATAATCATATATTCAGTGTTTTGTTCAGAGACCTATTTCAAGAGTCCCTCTTAAGGATTTAAAGAAAATGTAGAACCTGGAGGGTTGGCTGATTGCAGCCACATGTATCAAGGGCAAAAAGGTAGGATGATGCCAGAGAAAAAGTCTGTCAGAGCACCTGAAGGCTTCTGCTGGGGCTGCCACAACCCATGGCCATGGCAATGGACCCTTTTTGAGTCTGCCAGCCCCCGTGCCAGTGATGTCCCACCAATGCCAGCCTCCAGCTCCACTTCCATTCCTATAGGAAATGACCTCCTGAAGTGACCCTCCTCCCACAGTGTGTGCTGCCGCTGTGCTCCATCCGTGCCTCTGGCTCCTGCTCCTTTTGTCCTGTGTGGAGCGTGGCCCTGCTTCACTGCTTGATGTGCCTGGCATGGCTAGAGCAGGCATGGCCAAAGGTTAAGCCAAGTCTTTCCTTAAATTCATTGTTGCATTTGGTATATTTCAGGACACTATTCGTGTTTGGTATATTAAGTTGAAGAAGCTTGGACAGCATTTCCTGAAATCATGAGGTGGTGCAAAATTATTCTAGAAAACTCACAGAAAAAAATCTCTGTAGTTAATAATAACTTAAACTATTTATTGGTGCAAGCAAGGAAGATTTCTTTAAGAGGGTGAAGGAGAAATTCATAAAAGCTGATTGATAGCTGAATTAACCTGTCTGCTAGATAGTCTTTTGACTCAGATCAACAGATTTGGTAGCCAAACAGACAAATGTGTATTTTAGACTGTTTCTCTGCATACTAGTATAGGTAGAAACTGAAGAACTGGAGTACAGAGGGAGGTAAATTTTAGTAGTAAATGAAAAAAAATGGTCTGGAATTAAGTGATGGGTGGGTGAAGTTGGCACAAGCTATTTGAAAAGTTTTTTGAAATTACTTCATAGCAGGAAAAAATTACATAGCATTAATGATACCAATATAATAGCAACTGTAATTATTGTACCACAGAAGCAAAAGGATAGACCAAGAAAGAGAAGTGGGGGCAACAGAATAGTAAATGAATTTTGTGCTACAAATTAAAAACTCTGTTGAAGAAAACTAAGAATGCAGCCTGAGGGAGATGAGTGGGATGGAAATTACAAGCTGAACAATTAAGAAATTTGGTGCTCAAGAAAATGCAGCAAAAGCAGTACTAAAGAAAGCAACAAGTTGGTAGAAAGATTATTCATAGATATACTAAGACACTTGGTTATTATATTTGTTAAAACTCAGGCTTTGTTTGAAACAGAGAATGTAGGCAATGATTGATAATCCAGTAAAGTCAATGGAGATATTCCTTGTGAGTAATAAAGACTTTGGGACAGGACTTTGGGTATTGGTCTATGCCCACATATCAAAGAAATGTCTTTTTAGGTAAAAAGGCTCAAGAACTAAGCAAATGGAAGAGAACTTATTACCCTTCTCTAATTACGGATTACAGGGACTTGAGCAGTACCGCAATTATTTGATGTTCTAGTGGCAGAATCCTATTTGCAAGGACATGTTCTGATTAGAGATCAGACTGCATGTTTTCAACCAGAAATATTGTTCCCATTTAGAAGTAGAAGAGGATGATTACTGCTGAAGTAGAGGCTGTCAGTGTTAAGTGTTGCGTAAACCAAGACTAGTGCAAATATGAATTCATATAGTCATATATAATATATGCATAGAGAAGCAGGTTTCCAAGGGACAGGTTTTTTCTTTCAATCCAAATAGCTTTTCCTTAAAATGAATAGAAAAGTGATTCTATGATTCTGTTATAGTTCGCATGGACATTTGAACTTTGTTAAAATCCAAACTTTTCTATTCTTACTGGTTGGCTAATAGTATTATTGATTTAACTTTCTTTTTTCCAAATATGAATATTATTCCTGATTTCTGTTGTTTTTCCCTGCTAAAAGGATTGGAATGTTACAGGTTTTTTAAGAAAAACACCATGCTAATGCACAAATCAATTAGTTTATTTCTGAAGAAGCTCTTTTGGCTTCTTTTAAGGTTCTAGGTTATAATTAAATAGTCCCTAGTAAATATTTGGATGCCAGTAGTTTATTATATGCCATTTCAAGTGGTCAGAGTTTTATTACAAGCCTCAAAATATATTGTATGAGAGTCTACTGCTGAGAAGCGTCACTACATGGAAAAACTGAAGCTTCAACCTCTTATGAATGTGGAAGATAACTTGAGATCATGAGCTAACATCTTCCGCGGAAACAAGCTAATAAGTCAAATAATCCCCCAGTTTCTTTTTAAAAAAGTTTGAGCACTCATTTTAACAGAACTGACCATATGGCATGATTCTGATTTTCCTTGCTGAATGACCTCAATACTGCAGATAAAAATATTAGAAAATTACCAGTGAATATAATTTATTTACTATGACTTTCTGAATTCATCTTCTGAGGAAGATAACTAAAATATAGTGAAGCGAAAGTTATCCTGAATCTATGGCTGATTGTTGTAACTACCTAGCTTTATGAAAACTGTACACAGAAAAACCTTTTGGAGAGTCCAAGCCTAAAAATTCTTTTCCAAAATTGGAAAATATTGTCTTTCATTAGCCATTTAACATTAGGAATGAGCTGGGAAAGGTACTGTTCTTCTTTTTTGCATGCTTTTTTTCTCTTGATGCTCTTGCCCTTGAGCTCATTTTTCTGCCTGGTATTATTCTCTAATACCAGTTTTACAAGCTCCTTAGGATCA
Organism: Origma solitaria; assembly: GCA_013397895.1. Classification (NCBI taxonomy): domain Eukaryota; kingdom Metazoa; phylum Chordata; class Aves; order Passeriformes; family Acanthizidae; genus Origma; species Origma solitaria. Next base: position 630,235 of record VZRL01007178.1, on the reverse strand, counting down.
CTAGATGATGAACACTGACAGTTTTCCTTTACTCTGATGCTATGCTGAATGTTTAAGGTAGAATTTTTCTTAAAGTCTTACAACCTGTTTGCATCTAAGGGAGAATAGTTGAAGGAAGAGATTATACTTTTTACTGCTTGTGAACTTTTGTTCTCATATATTTTATCATGTTCTCTGCCCTAATAGAACTTGCAATGATCATCCTGCTGGAAACCCAGGTAACTCATTGTCTCCTCTACTACAAAACTAACTGGACTTCTTATTCCTTTCATTTTTTCTTTTCAACTAACTGTGCTTTTAATATGAAAGTTTCAGCTAATATGTCCTTGTGCTGAGGGCAATTCTCTTTTCTCTTCAGTTTTCTTGCAGCACAGTAGAACTGTATCCAGGCTCCTGAGAAATGCAAGCAGCTCAAGTTCCCAGTAACTTGCACCACAGCAGGCAGCAACACGTTGTTCTCGGGTATTGATACAGCAATGTGTTCCTTCTGACTGGTCATGGTGGAGAATGACACTATTTTCATCTTTCATATCTGACAACACTGGAAGAAATATATGTTGAAAGCTGCTCATGAGAAACACGTTGAAATGTAAACTTACTAGGAATTCTGAGCCAGAGAAAAACCTAACAATCCAATAAGTAGTGTTTCGTATTTTAGAGTGTTACTAAAATATATTCTACTTACTGTGTAGCTTTATTCAGAGCCTTGTCTTTTGAAGAGCACTTTAGCAGTAAAATTTACAAAGATAATTTGCTAGTACATTCCTTACTTAGAACAAGTTTTCCAAGCAGCTGTTAAGCAATTCATCACTGGATGGACAAGCAGATATTCTGAACTCAAATACCACAATCATCACTCCCCATTTTCTAGTTTATGGAATGTCTATGCCTCATCTTCTGTGTCAAGTCAGGTTTTAGATCTTCTATATCAGTGGACTTGCTTGCTAGATTATACTTCTACCGATGAGCCTTTATCAGGCACGTGTTTGTTTCCTGTACAGGTAGGTTTAATTTGCAGCACAAACCAAGAGGTGCTAACCCTCCCAAAGGGGTAGAAGGACATGAAAAACTGTCTGACCACTGAAACAAGAAAACTTACAGGTAAGGAAGAAGAATCTGTACAGTGGATCGAAAGGAAAGAAATGTGTGTGGGTAGATTTTAGTGGTGTATGAGCACGGAGAGTAGCAATGGGAGGCGGATGATAGGTGAAGGTGAGAAGGTGAAGGGAAAATTCTGAAGGTGATTTTTAGAGCGTAGGGTGGATTATAGATTATGGATCAGACTGGATTATGGCCAGGAAGGCAACGAGGGAGCTGTGAGAACCACATGTGGCACAATTGATGAAAAATAGACTGATGGGATATAAAGAGATAAAAGTGGTACCCTCATGTGCTCAGCCCAAACCATGATTGATCTAAACATGTGGTTGAACTGAGCTGTGCTGGACACTGAGGAAAAGGCTGCAGGTGACCTCAGATGGCAGGAAGGAAGGCAAGGGCTATGGAAGGCTATGGGCTCTGCTACTGAGGTGAATCTGCATCCCTGGGATGACACAGGCTGTGGTGTCTTAGCATGGCTGGTCTGCCAGCATTCATCAAAAAACCATGAAGTATCAGCTATACAGAAGATGCTGATTGCAACCCTGTAAATCAGATTCAATTTTATCCTCAGAGTTTGCATGAATTGTTGATATTGGAAAGCAATATAAAATAGAGAGAAAGAAACTCTTCCAGAACAAGTCAGACCAATAATAGAAATATTTTCTGTGCATTTCTTGTATGTTGTGAGAAACTGGCTTGTAGATCAACCCTCATTATAAAAAGGAGTATCCACATTTTATTATCTTCCCTAGAGAGAGGCGTATAACATCATTCATTCTATGATTTTGCAGTTTCCAGCCTTTCAGATTATTGCCTGTGACTTTTCATTTTAACATAACTCTGTGGAGCTTGAAAACTGGATTGCTGCACATTGCCTGTGACACTTATTAACCTTCTCAGAGCACTTGGCCCAGTGTCTGTGCATGCTGTAGCTGTGAATCAAACACAGGTCACTGGACTCTGTGCTCATCTGCTGTGAGCTGCTTCACAATAGCTGTGTTGTAACACAGCACTTGGTGACTTTTTCTTATGTGGAAGGGGAAGACAGAGACAGACCAACTAACTTCATGTTAACTTTCATCAGTAAGTGCTGATTGGTATAACTTGGTCATGTTAAAAGGCAAAAGGCAAAATGTTTACAACAAATCTTGGTTGCTCCACTGTGGATATCTGGTAGAAAGTAGTGGGGCTTAAAGTGTGGCATAAATGATCCTGAAATGCTGGATGAAGATTGTTTTAAATCATGAACATTAAAAAAAACCCCCAGCCAACAAACCAACGAACACTGGCCACATTATTTTCTCACCTTATGAATGAGTGTATTAGAAAATAGAGAACTAGCTGGCTCAATCACTTTGAATAAGTACTCTTAGCATGCAGCCAAGGTACTGTATACTATTTTCCTGGATAATTGCCATATGTTCTCACATAATTTTTTAAAAACTGTGATATTTCTTTAAATGTCAAGATGAGTTGTGCTGTATTATGAGAGTTTATAGAATTTTTAGGATTTAACTTCATATAACATGATTAATAATAAAGTTTGAAATGCAATATTAAGAAAAAAGTTTTAGTGAACAGAGCAAATTTCAGCCTATCAGTGACAAAGGTAATACACGGACAAAGCATAGTAAAATCTAGACGTAGACAATCAGGTAAAATGAAACATAGAACTCTTTCCTGCAGATAGTTAATTTACTGGACTATATTCTCTAAGGGCTGCCATAATACCTATGTAGGCACCTGGAGAGGACAGGTTAATACTAATCATGAGATCTGGGGTGGCTCAGGTTTTTGGGAATCTGGTGTGATCAGGATTCCATCCACAGGCTGTATAGGCAGCTGATCATTTCAAGAAACTCCCCCCCAAAGGAGGAATAACAGAGCCCACGGCTGCATTGGATGCTGATATTTCAGTTGCTTGTCCCAGGCAAAGCCATTGCTGCATTTAGCTCAATCTGATTTAAGTACACAATGTATGGTTCAAGTACAGCACGGAGCTAATGTAGTCTGTTTCAGCACATTGCCATTATTATATAATTAGGGAAAAGTTTTGTAGTTTTTAAAGTCGTGGTAGAACAGTTCCTTAGAGATAGAGCTAAGTATAACAACTGTAGCCTGCTTTTTTGTTATTGTTGTACATGCCTATGTTTCACAGAATCAGAAACACTGATCTTTGTATCAGGGATCAAATAAAACTGAAGGAGATTTCTGAGTTTTCTGAATCTCAGTGTGTGAATTGAGACTATTACAGTTTCCCCCTTTTAAAAAAAAAGATAAGGATCATCTTACATTTTGTTATCTACACATAGGTATCCTGGCTCATTCTCTGACATAGTATGTTGTATTTTCACATGCAATGTGAAAGCACATTTATTATTGCAGTATTTAATGCTGGTTAAGTTTGAAAGAGTGACAATATTGGACCAAACTCTTTTTCTGCTGGAAGATATTTGCCAAATTAAAGCATTTTATAATGTGAATGTGAAGAACACTCTGCTTACACCAGTCAGAAAATTATATCCTTACACTGTGGTAGTTGACATAGTAGCAGACTGTACAGGAAAATGTAGTTTAAATTGTTCTAAAAATGATGCTGGCAGCCTTAGGATGCTGACCTTAGAAATGAGACTGCAAAGGCATTATGGATATAGATAAAGTTGGCTGTTATTCATACAGACTATGACTTATCCCAGTGTCAGACTGACCAACATATTAAATCTGTTCTGGTAGAAGAAGAAAAAAAAAAGGAAACCTCATGGAAATTATGTTTCTGTGTGGAATAAAGAACTCTATGTACCCTTGCTTGTATCTGTTATTTCACACTATTAAAAAAAAAAAAGAAATTGAGTGTAATGAATGGAATTTTATAAGGAGATTAACAACATAGTACTTTTCTAGGTGAATATATTGAGGCAAAGCATAATTAAATGACTCATCACAGACTGTGCTAGAAAATATTTGATTTAATGGAATCTCCATCTACACATTTTATTGAATTAAAGTGTGAATAGGTAAAAAATTGAATAATGCTTAATTTAATGCAATTAAATTTGTCTCAGTTATCCATACAAGTGAATCTCTAATTGAAATTTTCTGCTCACCAATATTTAAGCTATACTGAGAGATCAAATCAATCTTTTTTCAATCAATATCATTGATCATAGACATCAGCTGTCTTCACTAAAATTACATCAGAAATGATTTTGATTTAGAAATTACTTAGCTGTGTATTGCTTCTGAGCAGTTGCTATATGCTAATAAAATTCTCACACCAGCAGACTTACTCTTTGTTTATTCTGGGGTTTGTCAATATAGCTCTGAGCTCCACGTAATGAGAGCCTGAGGAAGCCTTCTTGAAAGCTCCCTGAGGTGGAAAAATGGTACGTGTAGCTCATATTAGTTTTTGTGGGCAGTTTTAAAAATAGATTGTAACTAAAAAATATAATGTCATGGTTTTTGCTCTGTGAAATGGGGAAAGCAAATGTGTTCTAACAGGTCAGGTTTAGAGTTTGTTTTTCTCAGTATTTCCCCTGGAAATGGGGCCAGATTACATCTTTGAGTTTCAGAAGTGGATAAACTGCCATTTAGCTACTTCTCTTGCACTAGAATTCTTTTCATTGGTGTCTAGCCTGAAACATCCCTTTTGAATGTTAAGCACATAGACTCTTCTTGTGCCTGTGACTGACCTGTGGACAAGTGGTGCCCCTGCTTTGACAGAAACTTTGCAAGGCACTCATTTCGTTCTCTGCCTTTTAACCCTGATCCTTTGATTTTTCAACTGTCCTAAATAAGCCATATTTATTGTGGCTCTGTGGATTCCTGCTGCTCTTGTCTGGGCTGCTGCTGCTTGCTTGGGGTGCAGTGCTCAGACTTGGTCTCATCAGACTTGGTGTCTTGTGAACCCCAGGAAGGGCACTGCAGATGTTGGGTGTAACAGTCATCCTTTGCCTGTCCTGCAGGCTCCATGAATTCCATTCAGATCCAGATAATGACAAGCGTTTTTCTCCAAGACACCTTGGCATTGTGGGTCGTTATCTAGTTTGCAAGCTGAAATAATCCCTCTGCCTTCCCCTGGCCAGGTGGGATGTGTTTAGGCTTATCACCTTCTTGTCTTGGTACTTGTTTAAAGCATTTCTCAAAACCCAGCAAGTCATTTTGCAGGATTTCTAGATTTCTTGGTGAAGAAGCAGAGCTGTGAGAATGTCAAAGGAAACCTTCACTTGGATAGAAGTTCAGACAAAATTATTAGCAGCTAGGGTGGTGCAAGGTCTTCTCTTGAGCTGTCAAAATTCACTACTGATTGAAGCCAAGGTAAATAAATGGACTGTGCTTTAGATTTTATTAGGTGACCAGTTCAATGCTCAAATCCCTGTTAGATGCTATTTGAATGATTAAAGAAAAGGCCTTAAATGTTTTGTCAATAGTGTGTTAGTCTCACTGGGATTGTCTGATTATCACTGCTTAAGGAAATAAGCATTTTAACAATAAAACATTAAAATCCAGAATGTGCTAAAATCCAAACTCAGAAAAAGCCTAGTAGTCATTAGAAAAGAACTTCTTTCACTGTTGGTTTTCCACCATTATGAAGTAGGGCTCAACTGCAAGAGTTGCAGAACCTTTCATATAGTTTTCAACTAAAGGTTAGATGTTTTTGCCATTAATGAGATTCTCTTAATTTCTTTATATTAAATTCCTGTCTCTTGAAATTACTATTGAAAGGTCTGGCTTGCTGCTAGGACACCAGGTTGTCAAACACGATTGCTTCAAATAGGATTATTTTTCACTCTATAAAGATTAATTGGGGCTCCTCAGAGCTTTAGTTTCTTGGAGGGAAAAGGAAACAATTTTTCATTGATACTCATAATATCTCCCAGGCACAAGGAAAAATATGGTATTGGGCAGATCTTAAACAGAAATTGCTGAGCTTAAGTAGTGTGTGGGCTGGAAAAAGAAAGGAGATGGGTGCAGTGTCGCCCATATATTTTTTCTGTATGACTGTTCTGTGGCAACCAGTCCCAGCAGTGCAATACAACAACACACAGGGAAGCTGATTATAAACTAAAACTTCTCTAGTGTGTGGTCATACATAGTTCAGCTTAAACAGCTTTCTAGTGAGAAAAACATCTGAGTGACTTTTATTTTATCTCCCCAAATAATTCCCTGTTGCAGAATGGCTGTCCCTCATCTGTCCTGTGCCGCCATGTTCTGCAAAAGAGTCCATTGAGGTTTTTAGCCATTTTTAGTCACTTGGCTTCTAGAAAAATGTGTTTACTTGCAAGAAAGCAAATTCATAGGAAAAAATTCCAGCTGTGCATGCTGACATATGCTCCTGTTTCCAAGTAAAACAGAGTAGTGGGATATTTATTCCTTGTAGAACATAACAAATAATAGAACTTGTCTGAGGTAAGTGAAAGATTTTTTTCCATAGGAAGCAATGACTATAGGAAGCATTTACTTATATAATTAAAAATAAGATCACATTGCTTTTTATCAGATCCTACAGCAAAAAATATTTTCTGGATAGTGATACAAAGATCCAATGTCAGTCATCTTCAACTGGGGTTTTTTAAATGGGAACGTGCTCTAGTTTCTCATTATTTGACAAATTTCTATAATTTATATTTCTCTGTTGTCAAGAACAAGACAACTTTACAAATCCATAAAAAACCATTCCTCTTTGATGAGTACTCTCTTTTAGAAAAAGTATTCCTTCATTAAAAGGAGGATGGAATTTTCAGGAGAAGGATGTGTTTTGTCCTGGATGTCACTTTTTTTGTTTGAATAATCATTACAGATATATATGCATGTTTACCTGCCACACCGGCATAGACCTATTTCTCTGAATTTCAATGGAAGTGTTACTTTTGACATCTGTGTTAGCAGGTCTGTTTCTGCCACAGACAAATCTGTCAGTGCTTCCAAGTACTCGTCCCTTACTTCCTCTATTAGATCCTGCAATATTTTTTTTCCTATTATCCTTGAAAACCTAAACTGAAAGAGATTGAAATTGTCCTGTCTTGAATTACAGAAAAATAAATAAATAAAATCAACGTGTGGGGGATTTGAATCAATTTGTCAAAGAGGCTGAGCTTGTGATCCAGGAGAAAAGACGGGGACAGAGATGTGGGGAGAAACTGGGAAACACGTTGGGTTTGGTGGCTGGGAGAAGCTTAAATAATTTGGGCAAAATATGGACAACCTGAAGAGAGAGATACTGGAAAGTTCAACAAATACATGGGCAGATACACAGGCTAGAGGGATGTGAACACTGAGATTGGTTCTGAAAGCAAATGGGCATCAAGAACCATGAAGCACGATGCAAAAAAAAAGATCTGAGGAGGTGCTGCAGGAATGGCAAAGAAATCAGGTGTGGTTTGGGATATAAAATGAAGTCAAGGAGACACAGTATGGAAAGAGTGAGAGAGGAAAATGGAAATAGGAGTGGGTAGGAAAGGGATGTAAATGGGGCTAAAATTGAAATAAGGTAAGGTGCTTTAGAGGAGTTAATGGAATTAATGAGTAAAGAGTTGCAAATTATTAGCTGGATCTCTGTCACAATTCTGTGTTCACATACACTTCTGTTCTTCTAAAAGTGAACATTTTCAGTATTATCTTTTTGATCTGTGACCTTGGGTATCCACTCATCACAGCAAAATCCAGTTGGGGTGTTTCCATTTTTTTTATCAGTTTCTTTCCTGAGAAATATGGTCCAGGTATATTGCCCCATTCAGCTATGGCTGGGCCATTCCATACTATCCAGACACCTATGGAAACCCACCTCTGTATTTTATATCTCTGTGCTGTTGGGCTGAATTTAAAGTCTGATCCCATGACCTCTTAGCAGTGGCTGTCCATTCCTTGTCCTCCTGGGCACTTTTTCCCAGTTTTCCTGCCAGCTTATTTCTAACACAGGTTTTCGTTGTGCAGCACCACAAACAATTGTGTCTGCACAAAGCAGTGGTGGTGGGTAAGGAGGACAGTGTGGGGGCAGATGAGAGCAGGCAGAAATGCTTCAATTAGCACACTGTTTATACAGTCTCATGTCCTATGATACAGATACCAAGCCAATTTACAGACACCTAAACAGATAAAATGTTCCTAAATATGCTACAGAACATATTTCCATTGATTTCAGTGAGGGTCGACAGAATGCTTTTCCCTGTGGGGAATGTGGACTTGCAGATCAAGCATTTTGGAGGTTTCACCATGCTCTGGTACCAATAAATAAATTTAAAAGGCATTGTCAAAATGCTTTATCACATCTAATATCCTGATGCACAGAATTACAGCCTGTTAGGGTTGGTATTACAGGTGGTGAATGGGTTTAATGAGTCCGCTCAGATGCCAACAATGCAGGTGCTGATACAATGCCAAGGCATGGATCTCTTTATATATATCTATGCACACGTATTAAGCTCCTATGCAGAGAAGTTAGTTTGTTTATGAAGATGGTGCATAAATGGAATGTGTTTTTCCAGACTGAGAAATAACGGATGGCTCCAGTTCTTTTAATTTAATCTGAAATTATGAAGGTTGGCATTATTTTCCTTGAACTAATGGGTAAAAAATCAATTCCTTCAGCTGGTTACAATTATATTTTGCTTAGACACACTACTTTGTTACAAGAAATGTGAACTGAGCTGAACTCTAGCTCTTTTAAATATGACAACTTGCTATTGAAAGGAAAGGTTTGGTTTTTCATCTTTGTGTTGCACTATTTATTTGAGTTGATTTTTCAAGAAGATCCAAATAGAATTTAAAATCTAAATTTGGAATCCTATGTCCCCTAAGCATATGGTACTAGTGAAAAAAAGTCTAAACAAATTAACTATACCTACCAAAAAAAAAAAAAGTTGTGATTATTTTCCTCTCTTTAGCGCTTCTAAGGATGCACCTGGAGTACTGTTTTCATTTTGAGACTTCCAAGTTAGAAACTGACAGAAATGGTTAGGAGTCTGCAGTACATAATGTATGAGGAATTAGACTTGATTTAACTGATCAGAGAGGCTGTGGGGTTTCCATCCATGCAGGTTTTCAGATCTTGACTGAACATTGTCCTGTTCAACATGGTCTATCTGTTAAAACACCCCTGCTTAGAAGAGAGAGTTGGCCTGAGGATCCCTTCCAATCTTAATTATCCTATCATTATATAATGAAACAATACTGTTAGGTATAGTTACATAAGCCTATCTCCCATTTATTGCCTACAATTTTTTTCAATTTTCCTCTAATTTTTCAACAGAGGTCCCATTGCCACTTACATGAATTGAGATGCAGATAGTAGATGTTCTTGACTGAATAGTACACATTGCTTCCTGAAGCCTCCTCTTTACTGCCTCAGCTTTATAGACAAGGGAGATTTAAAGACAAAGTATCTTATTATAGAACCTCACTTCTACGCACCTTTACCTGTATTATCCTACATACTTCAGGTTGTAACTTGAGCTTTCATAAAACATATATTTTTAAACTCTTCAGTTTTCACACTAACTTTTAAGAGGTAAGAAAATCCATTAGTCCTATCTTTCATGTCTTCTCACGATAAGTCAGCGTTTCTGCTAAGAATATGAATATAATTTTTAATTGGGAGGTTTTGGCTTGTACTGTACAAATAGCAGGGTTTCCATGGCAGTGGGATGCAGGATGCTTCGGGTGGGAAGCGATGTGAGTTGCCCTCATACAGCCACAGCAAGGACCAACCCATGCAGGTGCTCTCATAGCCTCAGACTGCTGGGAGGGCTGTGCTGAGCCATGGCTCAGACACATTTAAGGTAATACATGAAGAGAATAAGTTTAGAGACAAGATTATCTTGGGAGGACATGTGGAGCAGATGTTTTGGGGATGCGTGGAAAGACAAGATATAATGGAAAGATGTGTTTCAGCAGGTGTGCTTGTTGGGGAAGGCATTGGTGTTTATTTATGTGTTTGTTTAGCTGTTTGCATTTTGTTTTTCCCAATACACAAATTGGTGATTAGAAGTCTATGTTAGCTGCCGACAAAAGAAGTAAAAATTCCCCAAGCTGAGACTCTTTTGCCTATGTTTATCTTCTGGCAGTTGACCCTGGCTATTCCCTTCCCTGTGAAACAAAGAATTCTTTAGTGTGATATATTTCCTTTCCAACAAAGGGTGCCTAAATTGCATTCAAACTGACCACAAGTCTTTTAGGTGAATCTATAAATATATTAAACTATTGATGTCTCTGTCACTAGGGCAGCCCTTGAAATGATTAACTGGTTGTTCCCTACAGTCTTTTCAGTTTCCAGGCTCTTTTTAAAAAGGTGGACAGAGCATTGCAATACTTGTCTATGCTGCTATGCAAGAAGACAAAATAAACTTTTCTCATACCATTTCCATATTTATCTAACTCACCTTCAAGCAATTTTGCAGGGATGTCTAACCAAGACCTCATGTTGCATTCCTAATTCATTACAGTTCCTGCTTCATCTTTTACAGTTATGACTCCTGTCTGTCTCTGTCCTTGGTACGGACTGAGCATTTCTTTTTCTGAAATTCTGCACTTGTCTGCATTTTAAAAATCATTGCAGTTGCCAAAATGTTCCAAAACACTCCATACGACTGCTTTATTCTCACTTACAAACGAAACTTCTCCCTTCTTCACTACTCCCCTCCTTACTCTTTTCTTCCTCTGGTTACGTTTCCCTGTGACTACCAGCTGCCATGAAGGACCTACGATGACAGAACAAGAGATTGACAAACATAGTCCTAGCTTTGCAAAAAAAGGAGCAGTAAGGAATTATATATTTTTAGTTAATTGAATTTAATCTCAGAAACAATGACTCAAGAAATTATAAAGCTATCTCCACAAAAGATAAAGCAATCCCAATGTAAATAGCCAGAAGACACAACAAAAACTAGCTGGTGCAGATTTGTCAAGGACAGGTCATATCAAATAAATGTAATTTTCTTTTATGACTAAATCTATTTCTCTCCTTTGACAGCATAAGTGACTAAATAGATAATGGGAAGGTACTTGTATGATGTGACATATTCTGAGCTTAATAAGGCTTTCATGCTTTTCTTCATGGCATTCTCTTAACCTAAGAAAGTATGATGCAGTTATAGTGATCATGAGCACCGATTTGGTTGAAAAATTTATCTCAGAAAGCAGTTATCATTGTCAATCCGAGAAAAATGAAGTCATGTTTGCAGAATAATAATATGGATGAGGAAAATAAAATTCAAGGTTTATAATGAAATATAACATCTTTTTAACAATGCCTGTGCAAATTTTTATCTTTACTGGGAAAATAGAAATAAGGCTTAGGGAAAAGCAATGCTTAAGACCAGATGCCATTCAAGTTTGTCTTGTTCATCAGATTTTATCAAATTCTTTGCTGGATTTGCCTCTAATATATGGGAATATCTGAAAATGAAAAAAGGAAAATCTCAAGAAACTACTAGTAAAATGTCACTGAGTAAGAAATGTACATGGAAGATGTGTACTTGCGGGTTTTACTGTTTTGTGTGAATTAAATCAAATCAAGAAGCTGATAAAAATTACTCTTATGTTGTAATCATTAGTAGTCATTATCCTCATAATAATTTTTAATACACTAAACTCAGCATTTCTTGTTTCTCATGGGGATTCAGGTACACTTGTTACAAGACGGGAAGAAAAGATTATTGTTCTTCCCTAGAAAAAGAAGGGAGATATACTTAGGCAAAAGTAAGCAAAAACATTCAGTCCTGATGGGAGGGGTAGACATCTGCACTTCATTAGAGGAGAAAACCCTTATAAGAAATGTTTACATTGGGGGAGAGAACATTCTTTCTAAATACACATTGCAACAAGATCTGTTCCTACCCTGACCCTGGCTGCCGGGGCCACAAATGAAGGTCTACAAAGAGCCCATTTTGCAGTCACAATGCTGCTTTCTTGTATTTTCTTAAGTTGAAGGATCTTGAAGACATGGGCCCCAGGAGAGGATCTGAAATGAAATCCTTTTGCTGCCTATAGCTATGTAGTATTTCACAATATTAAAATTTGTAGCTGACAAGGCAAAAATATTCTCTCCCTCCCCACAAAAGCACCCTCCCCTCTGAAAGCCACCCCAAAATGATGTTAGCAAATTAGAGAGTTTTCAATAAAATCACAAGCAGGATGCCTGATCATTAAGAGCATTTCTTAAAGGTGATATCTTTCCACGTGTTCAATCTCATCGAATCTGAGGTGTTTAGTAGTCAAACATTCCAAAGCAGTTAGTTGGCATCTAGAATCGTGCTGTGACCACATCACTGAGCGCTGACGATGTCACATTTCTGCTCTGAATGGGAGCCATATCGAGTTGCATTTGAATCAGAGACACCTACTGAAAGTGCCAGAGCTTGAGAAAGTTAAGGGATAAAATTATTGATACAGTTTTGATTTCCTTCAACTCTCCCTTTGACCATTGCAACCTTGTTTCACTGTCTTGCAGTGGTGTGTTGGCAAAATGAGGAATGCTCTATGGTAGTTCATCAATTTCCTCTTCATGGACAGCTACAAGTCTTTGAGTGGCTAAGCATTTCCAGTTTGATTAGGACTTTCTTTCTTGTTTTTGCTCTACTAACTCAGGTTTTGGGTTTAGATTTAATTTTTTAAAAAATGTTCAGAGAGCGTAATGGAATTGTATTTATTCAGGTATTAGCAGACACTAGTTGCTTCATAGTTGGATGTTTTCCTCTTCTTTGTAACTCAGAGCCAGTGATAATTTTACCAAATTTAGGTTGAGGGATACAGATATTATCAGAAATAATTGCTTATAAAAAACAGTATGTATTTCATTGCATATATCTATATTTATTTATATGGTATAGCAACACAATAAAGTAGCTGCCTCAACATAGGAAGTGATGCTATAGATATTTATAAATGTTAATATAGGGAAGAAGTTGGGAAAGTGTCTTATGGTTAATGGAGATTAGTTCAGTTTCCTAGGCTCCTTTCCATCATCTTTCTATGTCCACTGCTGGAGAGCAGTCATGAACAAACCAGCATGGATGCTCTTACGTTCTTTTCTCCACACTTGCAAGATCTTTCTCAGCTGAGTTGTACGACACAAACAGACAACACAGACAGACACACAAACACACAATTCACCACTTCATGCTGTCAGGGGGGGCGAAACATTTATATATCTTTAAATATTTTATTTCATCCAGATTCTTAGCAGAGAAGTCGGGCTACCCTGGAATGGCAGTTACTCCTTCCACATGTCTCTCGTAAGAAACTCTTAGTTTTCTTCTATCATTGACTATCTTTGAATTTCTGGTGTTAAAAACTATCAGATTAGAATAGAACAGAGTAGATTAGAAGATTCCAATTGGAAGGTACATATAGGGCTCACCTAGTACAGCTGCCTGAGAAATTCAGGCTCAGCCAAAGTTAAAGCATGTTATTATGGAATCATAGAGTTGTAGAACTTTTAAGGTTGGAGTAGACCTTTCAGATCAAGTCCAACCCAAATTATGAGCATTTTCCAGATGCCTCTTAACCACTTGACAGGCATAGGACATTGACCACCTCTTAGGAAGTCTGTTTCAGCATTTGACCACTCTCCATGTAAATAAATGCTTCCTAATATCAAGCTTGAACCTCTCCTGATACACCTTTGAACCATTCTCACATATCCTATCACTGGATCACCAGGCAGGAGAGCTCCACACCTCCCTCTTTGTTTCCCTTCCTCAAGAAGCTGTACAGATCAATGAGTTCACCCCTCAGTCTCTCTTTTTCTGTGGACTCTTCTTCAGGCTTTAATATTTCCCTCTATTTCCTTCCTTGTCTCACATCTAGTGCCAAAGAGACCCACACCTAATTTTTTAATCCCAACATATGATCACTTGATTTGCAGGTCTCAGTGGATAACCTCTTTAGTGGCAGTCATCCTGCTATTCGCTATGTTTAGCTAGCACTTGTCCTATACAGTGGATTATAAGGTGAAGCTTTTGTGGACTGCAATGCCAGCTCCAGTTTCCTTATGAACCAATTTTTACTGTACGGACATGAACATATAAAATTTTAAACTTGCCTGCAGCCCCTTAGATGGCCTATTTCAAAATGATAGTTTTATATTGAAAATATAGTTGTATTCAATCCTTAGAAGGAAAAAATCTCTAAACAACTGACTGTTTTAGACACCTAATCAAGTTAGATACTGGAAGATTAATTGTGACCGTGGGCATGCAGAAACTGCAGCAAGAGTTCTCAGTCAAATTCAGATCACTGAAGTTCTGCCCGTGGAAAAGAAAAAAAAAATCTTGGAAAGAAAAAAACATTCAGAAACTGCAATTTTAGACCACAGCTAGAGGTCTATAAATGGATATAGCATTACCTACCTTTATCTATTTATCTATTTATCTACAAATGTATATAGAACAATAAACATAAGGCTGAACTCCTGGAAGTAGGATTAAAATGCTCTTATGGACTCTTTTATACTTTCCCAGTACAAAAGTATGTATGTCCAAATTACAGAGCTTGCATTAATGTCTGTGGAAATCCTGTTCTCATGAGCTTTGTGAGGTGATGTCCTGGGTGTTGTCTGTTTTCAGTGAGTATTAATGAGCCTTTTCTTCAAGTGCATTTTAGAAAGTCACATTTTCTCCTCTGTGTTTTCTTTGCAGGAGCGTCAAAGTGGAGCTTTTTGTGTCGTATTTGTGAAAAGTTGTTGAAGAAAAAACATTTAGTGTCCTAAAGAAACAAGATGAAACAAGTATACAAGCTAAAATTACAGAACACCTGCTTTTAAAAAATTTTGGTTAAAGTCAGCAGGGACTTTTCTCTATGAACCAGCATGGGGCAGTGTTATCCATGCAAACTCTGACCACCTTTACTGGCAGATAAATCAGCACTAGAGTCTGTGAGGTTTAGACATAAACATCTGAACAGACTTGGAACCTCTTGTAAGTAACAGGCTTGGACAAATATAACTACATAGAAAAGACAAAAAATGCCTTCAGCCACAGAATTAAATGTGTTGCTTTGTGTTATACATTTTAGGAAGCAAAGAGTGTGTCATAACAGCTAGGCACAGGCATCCCCAGCTGTAAGTATGATTATGATGATGATTAGGATGGTGATGATACAGATGATAATTAATATTGTGTCCTGTAACTGAGGATCAAGAAATAGTAAAATTAGTCCTGTTCAAGCTCATACTAAAAAGGTAATTTTAGTATTAAATAACATCAAATAAAAACCACCTCTCTAGGTGTGGGCTGACAGAGGCACTGGGCTTTATCAGGTTAGTTTGTATGCATCTTTATAAATGAGATCTTTGTGAAAAAATGACAGGATTTTATAAAGGTAGCAAAAGAAGTGTATAAGTGCAACCTTCAAAAGCTGTGCTTTATCAGCAGCTTCATTAACTTCTGCTTCTAATTGGTGTTAGGGATCTGTTTAAATATAGCTAAATTTTACCCCTGAATTCAGGAAGGTGTATTTATTACGTTATTAGGAGATGGTGGCTAAGGTCTGAGTTTAGGCCATTACAGTTGTCATATTTGTAAACTAACTTCCACAAAAACATTTTCTTGAAAAACAGCCAAATAAATTCTGCTTTAGTCTCCTATGGACATTAAGGCACTTTTACTTTACACACACGCCAGAATATTTACATGACAACCACTATCACAGCAAAAATGCTAGAAAATGTTTTCCTTTAGCCTTGTTGTGTCTTTAGATGTAGTGGCTCAAGAGCTGCTCATGTGTAGCATACAGAGGATCAATCCAACATGGTACTTAGGCTGAGCAAGAATTAGTATTTGGCAGTCACTGCTGATCACCAGTGGTCAGAGGGAAGAGGAAGCCTCCGCTGTTGGTGATGGGGGGAGCTCCTGAACCCTCCTGTGGGCCTGTTAGAGGATAAAGCTGGAGCAGAAGTGATCCCTGGCAGAAACTGTACAGCCTCGTCTGTGAAAGCAGTTGAAAAATAGGGGTTCGCTGTTGTTTTGTTTGAGTTCTGTCTGTAAAGACATATTTGGCTTACAAAAATAACATTTTAGGACTTAGCAGCACAAGATAGAAAGTAGAGGAACAGGAAACAAATTCTGTTGCTGCAGAATTCACTGGGCCTTTTGACTTCTTACTATTTCAGCAATTGCTCTGAAGTTCATGAAGACGTTTTCAAGGGAACCTGCTGATTCAACAAACCAGTCATTCTGGGTGTCAAGGGCACTTGATCACCTGGTTTTATCAAGGACCTGAAGTTTTGGCAGTTTGCCACACTGTCACAGGTCTCCTTTACATTGCTGTCACTTCAGCAAGGTGCAGGTACACTTGCACTCAGGCCTTTGTCGTGGCAGGATGTCCAAAGTTGTGTTACCAAGTATCACAGTAATGGTGAATAATAGGGCCTCAACCTGTTCCTGTTCAGAGGCTGCAGACAGAGATTTGTATTCTGTTCTTACCTCCTCTCTACCTGTGACGGATTTTCTCTCCTACCACATTACTTTTCTTCCTCATGCAGTAAATTCTTCTGAAGTATAGGCAACATATATGCTTTGATGGTACAAACTAAATTTTCAAACTCGAGTGTGATACTCCTGAAATACAGATTTATGATACGTATAATTATTAACCACTGTAATTGTTTCATTTGAATATGCTTTTTAGAATTTTTTGGTTACCCAGTGAAGTGTGCCACTTGTGAGGGCATGCTTTTAAAAACAGAAGGAAATTCAGGGATATTTAGCTTGGGTAAAAAAAAGTTTCCTCATTAAAAATAAATAAATGTTGAAATATTTGCTACAGAAGAGACTACATGTTTTTCACATCCCCTTCCACCAAATGCATGTGTCTGAACTGTTCTGGTGGCCCTGTGTGTAACTAAAACATCATAGGTGCAGATCTGTCTGACGTGACAGTAGTAGCATCAGTAGTGCCTATTGGCTCTTCCCCAGTGTTTGCACAGCCTGCTGTATCAGACTGGGAATCTTCAAGATTACAACAATTTTAAAAGCAAAATGAGATAGGTTAAATTATGTACAACTTCTGTGTTTTGAGTAAAATCACAGCTGTGAGAGATTCTTCATTCTGCAGTTGCATGTATTTACATTAAAAATGATGATAAAATTCTCTGTTATTTTCATAGTTAAATATTAATATTAAAAATCAGTTTAAAATTAGGAGTAAACATAAACAGATTTTTCTCTCCCAAAAGGAATCAGATTAGATGGTGTCAAGGACTCCTTCTTTGATCATTGTTCTCTTTGTTCTCTTTTAGGATTTGATTTCACTGCTGCTGACAACTCCAGTTAATCTGCTGTGTTTTCTTCTTCCCTCCTAACAGCTCCTAAATGGAGACTGTCAGGTATGTCATCACATTTAATTTATCACACATAAAGAAGGCAGTGTTTGCCCAGATGATCTGATAGGGGATTTAGGATGCTGCTAATTTGTGGACTGCCGACAAATTGACAAGTTGGCAAAGCATTGTTTGGGAAAAAAAATAAAGAAGAGAATCTAAGCCAGTTTTTCTTCAAATAAGATGCGGATAATATTGCTGGGTTTGTTTTATATTCTTCAGAATTAAGGAATGAAAAGGAATGAAAAGTCAGAAGAATTATAAAAATTGATACCAAAATGTGTTTAAGAACCATCTCCTGTATAAAAATAAATAACAAGGTAGCTCTGTGATTCAACCTATATTTTTAAAAGAATTTACCAATAGAACTGGAAACCAAGTACCTTTAATAATAGCCAGATTTCTGTGCTTTAACATCCCTCAGATGAAATTATGTGACTCTGGGAGCAAGTACACTGTGAGGAAACACAATTCAATTTAAATATTTTGAGAAGAAACTCAGAAATGAGATTTGCGAATAGGAAAAAAAGACTTCAACATTAACAGTACATTTTCTGTAATGTGATACAGAACACAGAAAAACAGACACGTTCTGTCTTGTTCTATCCCAAAATCAATGGTAACGTTAACATAATTTTTTCACTTACAAAGCTGTGAAAAGGCATCTGTAATTTTTGAGATTATTAGGTTCTTATATACTCAACATATTTTTTAAAAGAAAATTATCCACTTCATGGAACTTTTTCCCTCTGGAACGAATGTTGTGGCACTGTGAAAACAAGAAATAATAAAATGTATATATTAAAAATATTTTAAAATGCTTTTAAGAGAATTTGTCACAAAAATTACAGTGAGGTAAACTTTTAAAAATGAGGTTACTATCTTAAAAGCAAGGACATGTCAGAGAAACATATGTCAGAGCAACAAAGGAATATAGAAAAACCCATTCTGTCCTGACACCCCTGAGGAACCAGCCCCTGGCAAATTCACACTTGTGGTTTGAACACAACAGAGGTTATGGAATGCAAAGAAGTACAGTACTGCCAGCTTCCAGCAAAAAGTCCCAACTAATTGGGCCAGACAGTGAAAAAAAAGAAAAAAAAAGAGAAAGACTTCACATTTTCAGGGAAGGTAATTTGTAGCTCAGCCTCGCAGGTTGGATTGCTTGTGCCATGTCTGTGGTACATATTTTCAGCTCAGTCTGAATTACTTTTGCAGAATTGCCCTGGACAATCCATTTGTTTAAAAGTACGGAGTCTTAAGTGTTCTTTAAAAGAATGAACAGACGGTGCAGTTTGAAGGAATGTTATTTAAAAATGCTTTTGGCTGGGCCTGGTGCCTCAGTCTTTAGTCACAGCAAGTTGTATTTGATTGTTGCACTGAAATGATGCTGAAATCCCTCTGGTGAAGAGGCATTTGTGTTGCTTAGGGAGGAATCCTGGGTAGAACTGGACTTACAATTTCTCCTTTGGTCTTGCCCTTGGAAAAGAATGCTTTGCTGCTGCCTTTACCAAACCCTGGAGCTGATCTCAGACTTCACTGACCTCCTATTGCCTTCCACCATCTCCTTGTCCTGCTTCTCTGGCAAGAGTTAAGTGTTTTGCCATCCTTTTCCTTGGGCTAAAGGTGTTCCTGTCTCAAGCACTGCCTCAAGTCAGCACAGGGTCCTGGAAGTGCCCCGGACTGAGGCCACATCAGCCACCTCTACCATCAACTATGTGGGGCAGAAATCAGGAGTGTGCACAGACCTGTGCTTGCTTATATTGATTCATTATCTCTCTATTCTTTGAAAAACTGCAAAATACTTCGTAATTTTTCAAGTAGGGCATAGTAGAGGCAGCAAAACAGTAGTAAATTACATAAAATAAACAGTAAATAAAAATTAAAAACTGTATGTCATGTGCGTAGCTTAACAACTGATGAAATTAATTTTGTAAAGGGCTGTTAAAAATTGCTTTTTCACATGTTAAAATCATAAAATTGTATCAGGGAGTGCTATGCACAAAAACTGGTGGCACCACCAGTTCAAAGTGAACCATATCAAAAATAAATAATCACTTATCAAAACAATCAGCATAACCATTACATAGAAAAAAAATAAATCCAAGTATCCCAAATCAGTCTTTATAAGTTTTATCAAACCATAAGCACTAGTGAATCTATAAGTGCTAAACTTAAATTTGACTTCTGAACAATTCTTTTTGACAAGAAAACTATGTCTTCTTCTGAGCATAATTTAAATGTTGAATAGCTTAGGTATTAGCTATTATTGCATGAGGAAGGAAAATGTGAGGGAGACTGTGTAAGAGTCATACATGAGTTAAAAATTTGCAGCTTCAGGATTTTGTTGATATGGAGAGCTTGCTTTAAAACATTCTAAAATAATGTTTTTCATCTTTGAACTATATGAAATACAATGCAAAAACCTCTTAGGACACCTAGATGGACAAAACTTCAGGATAAAACTCCCTTAATGGATAATATTTCCATAAGTATTGCCAGAAAAATCCCCAAATTATGAAATAGAACTTTTCTAAAACAGGGAAAAATCATCACGAGAGAGGACAGAAATTTGAGGGAAATTAAAATAAAAAACCTCCCTCCTACTATTATGCTCCCCACTGAGTTCTTGGAGGCTTGATTTCAGTCCAGCAACTGAAACCAGCTTCTTTAATTGCATCAAACTCTTCCCAGCCTCTGTGGGTCTCTGGGGCTGGCGTATCCTTGCAGCACTTCTGAAGCCTGGCTGTGCATCACCTCCCTTCTCAGGCTCTGCCTGTGTTTGATGGTTTGTTTGCCCTTGCTCAGTCTCTTCCCCTGCCAGCCCACCCTGCCTGCTGGAGGAGCATTTCAGCATTTCTTGATGCTGATTGTTGTTTCCAGTCTGGTCCATTGGGCGGGACAGACCATTGCCTTTCTCTCCACTGTCTTACATGATTAGAGAATGTTTTTCTTTGTTACATTATGCAATCTCAGTTAATTCAGTCTCTTTTTGAACATTCTACTTTCTAAGTGCTGATTGTTGATAATTTCTACAGTCTGCTCCCTGGACTTTCCACAGTCTGTCCAAATTCTTCTTAAAGCACAGTACTTTAAGCACAAGAAAAGATCTAAAGCTGAAATATATAAGGCTAAAGTTTTAAATGTTAAAGTTTATATAAAGCTAAAGTTTTAAATGCCACTTCTTGATTGTTTCTGGGAGATTCTCTGGGGTTTCCTGTAGGTGTAATTTCCCTGTCAAGTACATATCTCGACATGCATCATTGTCTCTTCTCTTGATGTAATGAAACAGCTGCATCTTAGAAGCTTCAGAAAAGAAATGGGATATAGGACAGATGAACTGTAACTCCCAAGATTTGTTGATCTGAAATATTTGTATTTTGTCTGCACCATTTTTCAAATGCCAGACTAATGCTTTTACAGCTTTGTCACAAGTTTTGCATCTTAAATTGAAGGTTTAATTCTAAAATTTTATTTTCAGCATAAATGGTTTTTCACAAGAAGTTCATACTTCCTATACTTGAACACATTGGAAAATAGATTTCTGTGGTCATCCTAGCACTGTGCCCTAAAAATCCCTTTCCCAAGTAAAAAAATCTGCCTTCAAGAGACAGGAAATTTTACTCCAAGTTTAAAGCACTGCTAATACTTCCCTATACCTTCCAAAGGGCGCTGGACACATTTATATGGGGTGTGAACAGAAGGAGATTACGTCTCCTTCTGAAGTCTGTGTGGGTAAATTGCACTGAAATATACCCAACTCCAAAATATTTACAAGCCATAATCCTTTTATAACCTGTCTCTATGGAAGCAATTGTGAGGACTACTAGATGCCCACATGGCTCTGGCTTATGCAACCCCCAGAGAATTTGAGTTCTTGAGTGTACATGCCATAGTATGAAAGCTAACATACAGCCACAGCCTTGCCAACTTTATACTTTAAAAATGGTGAGTCATGATGTCACAGCATGAAAGAGCCTTATGTGATGGGATCCCCAGTCAAGCCGGTGCCTTCAGCTGGAACTGCTCCACCACTAAAACGGAGCCATTCTCTGAAGCCAAGCATGCCAAAAGACACTGAAGGTTTCCAATCCCTAGAGATATATTTCAATAAAATCCAAAAATAGTAAGATGGAACATGGCAATTCTTTCCAGAGAGAAAACTCAGGATTGCTGGGTGAAATTGGCTAGAAATGAACATTTAAAACACTTGCTGCTTTTCTCACTTGCATCCTGGCAGTTCAGGATTATTTTGCTTTCCTTTCAGTCCAGCAACCTTTGGTGGTTTCCTGAGTTGCAGAAAGCATACACTGACCCTCTGAGGTCTCCAGGAAAGCCTTCTGTAGGAATTCTGTGGTGTCTTTTGATGCTTTGGTTTCTCTGTGCCTGAATATCCATTGGTCTGCTCTCACAGTTGAGCACATCTGGCTGCAAATGTTCACTTTTCTGTTGAAAGGGAAGGGATCTCCCCTGCCTCCTGAGGACTTACACCGATCCAGAGCGCAGCAGCCAGGAAGCAGCATGTGGCCATCGTTCTCCCAGAATCTAGCAGAATGTACAGTATGTGGTGACCTGAAAACAAAGTAATTAAACTGCCATACCAATCTGTCATCACTTTTCAAGTGAGATGAGATTTAAGGAAAATTTTTTTCTGAGCAGTGAAATCTATGATGTCTGATTTTCTGAAGACTTATTCCCCTCTTTGCAGTCGCACACATTTCAGTAATCCTATTTTTCCTGTAACAGCCCCAAGGTAAGCACTGTGCCTGGTTTGGAGCTGTGTGCCTGCTGATGTGGCCAGCCAGCAAGCACACACTGTTTGGCCAACAGGAAGTTGCAAAAAATTCAATGTATAAATGTAGAGTTTTGCTTTCTTTTCTGCATACATATGGAAGTTTTCTCTAAACCAAACTGATTTTCATTACACTTATGGGATTATCTGTTGGGACTTCAACTTATTTTTTTCATCTACATAAAACTGGCTAATAGTTTCCAAAATTACTGGAAAGGGAGAGGCAAATAGTTGAACAGAAGTATATACTGAGAGACAACAAGATGTGATATGCATATTAAGCAATTTCTAGATGACACAAAATTAAAATATTGAATTGCCTACAGTATTTTCCATTTATGTCTTCCTTAATAACCCTTTACTGTTCACTTCACTGCCTCTTAAAAATTTTAACGTATTTTCTTTTAGGGAAAACTGAGCTTAATCATTGGATTTAAATGCTGCACTGCTGTCTGGAACTTAAAACAAACAAATGTGAAACTTGTGACAAGATAATGAGATCTGGAAGGACTTTTTCCTCTGATATTCTGCTCACAAGGAATAAAGTCTATCAAAGAAGGCATGTCTTGTTTGATCCCTGCTTTTCTCTCCTTTCCACTTGAACAGACATGTTATTATAGTATCCAGAGCTCAGGTATTTGCAAAGATTTATTTAGTGCTTATAACATGTAGTACAGTTATTGTTTTTGTAATTCAATTCAAAGACTTTGCAAACAAAATTCAGAAGTTCCTGGGACTACATTTTCTGTAGTGTTAGCATTTTCACAGAGTGTTTTCACAATCATTAGAGAAATTAAAAAATGGCTTAGTTATGTATTATTATACTTACTATTCTGCTAAGAGTTTTGGCACTCTTGCAAAGTTAAAGAGCATATCACTATTCTCCTCTACGTTAAAAAAAAGGTGTATTTTAAAAATAGACTGTAAATATAATGTACAGCTAGAAAAATTCTCAACAAATATGGGTGAATGAATAGGAGAAAGAAGGAAGAAGGAGATAAAAAGGAGGTTTTACATAAAATAGGTTTTAAAAAACTCCTGAAGAGGTCAGTGTAATAGATCCCACTACATTCTTGTATTTGCAGTGCTTCTGCAAATTTGTTTCTTGACTGTTATACTAATTAGTAGCCTGTTTCTCTACTTAAAATTTGCATAATAAAGTAAGGCAGAATGCAAATATTGCATCTAAGGGCACTGTAAATTCAAATGTCAAACATTATACTAGGTAGAAACTGACTGCCTGGAAAAAAGTTTAATCTGAGATGCATTCTCTCTCTTGCAGTGCCTGTAATATCTATATATCTATATCTAATCTATATCTCTATCTATATCTATATATCTAGATCTAGATCTATATCTAATCTATATCTATATATCTCTATCTATCTGTATATATACACGCGTACATTTGTATTATGGGGACTTTTATAAGAAGTGGCAAATACAATATAATATAAGAAGCAAAATCCTATCGGCTGTTCTTTGTTATTCTGAATAACTTTGGCAATGCAAAGAAATCTATTACAGTTCCCATCAGTGCCAGTGAGGTCTTAAATGAAGCAAGTTTCATGGAATCAATATATTCTTCCTTAAAAAG
Organism: Origma solitaria; assembly: GCA_013397895.1. Taxonomy (NCBI): domain Eukaryota; kingdom Metazoa; phylum Chordata; class Aves; order Passeriformes; family Acanthizidae; genus Origma; species Origma solitaria. The sequence goes on along the minus strand of VZRL01007178.1, from coordinate 606,433 downwards.
CTTATGTATTTTCTTTTAAGATGCTGTTTTAAAGATGATTTTTTTAAAGTTGGTCATCTTTTTATAGATGACCTTTTTTAGTTTACTTGTTATAGGGAAGATAAATTGGACAGGAAAATATTACATGGAGAAGTGATACAGTAAAAGTTCCATGCTATATATTTTGGATGAAGTAAAAAAGCTTGAGCCACCCAAGGTTACCATTTGACAGACATAAAATTCATCAGCCTGTATGCTGACTCTGAAAGGTCATTGTGGTTCAGGAACAGTATTCCTTAATTTAGCACTCCCACTACAATGAAACACCAGCTGCTCCTCTCCCCCAGCCGCCTCTGGTGAGAGAGACCAAAAGCAGAGATCCCGAGCTGAGACAAGAACGATTTACTGGAAACAGCAATGAGATAAGCAAGTGAGCAGTAACAGAAACAATGTTAATAACAAAAGTATACAATCAGAAGGTGATTTACAGGTGAAAATACTCACTGACTGACCGACCTGGCATCACGTGACCTTCAGGATAAAGACAAAATGGTGGCAGGCCCTCTGCACATCACCTTTTTGCTCCCCACCTGCTCCTTTCTGTGACTGAGAATCCCTTTGTCCTCAGAGCAGTGACATAAGGTGGTATGGAACAGCAACCTAGACACGCCCACATGACTCCACATTCTGCTCCCTCATGGCTACTGCAAAAAATGGACTCTGTCCTTCCACATTGGGTGCACAGACTGAAAAAATGGCGCTTAAGGCATGGAGCTCAAGAGAATGCTAACCTAGATCAAACAACTGTGTCTTATAATTTTAATGGCATTTAATACAGGTCACATATTAACAGCAAGGCTATCAAGAGCTAACAAAACAAACATCTGCTCTGCTTTGAAATGCATTCCAGTTTTTTTCACATATTTTCTATCTTGCCTGGTTTTGAGTTGATTTTGAATGTTGCCCAATAATACCTTTTAATATTAGGCACATGCATACTTTTGCTGTATTTCTTTCATGATAGAGACAAACCACAACAACAAACAGAAAGTCCAAATGCTAGCGTAAACATCGATATAGAAAGGGAAGAACCTATGGTCATAAGAGCTGTTCATCAAGTAGTTAAAACAATGACAATAGAAAGTGCTGAAAGGGTTAAAAATATGAACTACATACTACAAGTGCAGAAAATCTCTAATATTTTTTGTGTGATGTGATGCAATCACACTGAGTCAAGAGTATAAGGTTTCTGCTTGACAAGAGCTGTTCTGTAGAGAGATGCGAAACCTCCACAGATATATATGAGTAAATGGAATAAACTAGAATGTGGAAATTATTTGAACACTTGCTGACCAAAGTAAGAATCCGTGATAAAATCACGGATCCTTAAGGGTAAATCCAAGGGTAAAACTTGCTCAGCTACTTAAAAGATTTATTAATTTATAATTCTTTCCTGAGACTAGGAATCCAAGGAGCTGGCAAGTGCTTAGTGCTAGTAATTTCTGCTTGTGTATAGCTACTGGTAAAAGGTGATAAAGGTACACATTCTTTTTATACTTTTATTCTGTACGTTCTCATTTTGAAACTTTGGAAATCCATTTTTAAGAGTAATGAAAAGTGTACTTTATGCTAACTTGTTACAAAAATACAGCACAGAATAAGCAGCCAAACTATTGCCACTGTAGTCAAGAAAAAACTGTGTGCATTAAAAGATAATATTCTCCTGCCAAACCAATGAACTTCACAACTTTTCTGGGTAAAACCCTATGACGAAAAAATGCTCAAAGAAAAGCAGATAGACCACTAAATAAGTTACTTGTTACAGGAAATCACGTCAATATGTATTTATATTACTTTGTAATATACATTGCCTAGGTAAGAAATAGTTCAAATAAGCTGAACTTCAGGACATGTGATTTGCTTATGAGTACATGAATATTGTTTCAAGCTGAAGAAAAAACAGGGGAAGATACAATGTTTGTGTTGCACACTAGCTTTCATTATTATGTGTTCATGATTATACTATTTGTACATGATGTTTCTATATATTTTTCACCTAAAGCTCCAGAATGCCTAGAAAGATACTTCCTGTCATTATTCTCTAAGACCAAAGAATGAAAGAGATCATTTGTATTTCAAAGATTTAGGAAATAACTTGGAAATACAGCACCTTTTTCAGTTTTGGAGTATGCAGTTTTGGAGTAGGCAATTTTGGACTGATTTGTTTTCTGCGCAAGTTCTTGCAAAATTGAAGTATACTATAAACTGAGCCCAAATACTTATGGGTCAGGAACTTTCTTATCTGGGGTTTTTAGAAGATGAAAAAGTAGAAATTCTCACCAGGTTTTACAAAGTGATAAAGGTGAGACACACTTCAGGAGAGACTGCAGTTATGTGGAAGAGAGGCATGTGTGGTAGAAATATGATGAGCTCCATGAGGCCAGAGATTGGGGTGAGAACAGAGTCAGAACTCCTGTCCTGCACCCCTGAGCTATGGTGGTAGAGGAGTGCGGAGCTGGAGGCAATCCTGACCTCTTCCATCAAACACCGAGGTCTGCAGCATTCTCATGCACTGGGAAACCAGTGTGAGCTTTACTCAGTTCCAGTCACAACCCAGGAGGTTTCCAGTCTTTGTGGAAGCTTACAGTGTTCTGCTTTGGTGTGGTGAGATGTTTCTGTCCCATGAATGCACTGATAGTGATGCAGCAAGGTCTTGGCTTCTACTGGCCATTGCCATTGCCAGACTGGATATGTGGCTAGCTAAGCCTCTCATGTGAGCCAGTGCAGCTGTTGTTATATTTATGTTACTAAATGCAACTCCTCATCCATAATTAATACGAAATGTAAGGAGTGTATTGATACACTAATGAGGATACATATGGACGAATCTTCAAGATGTATAAACTGGTCCAGCTCCACCTACTCTGTGAATTTACAACTGATTAAGACCTACTCAGAGCATTCAATTCTCTGCTGAAAACAGTGCAACACAGATGCACAGGTCTATAAAATATGAAAGTTAAATTTTCTGAGGTGTCTGGTTTTATGAATTTTCAGTCATTGAAATAATCAGATTTCATGACATCAGAGCATGAATGATTTAGGCAAAATTCAAGAAGCGTAGAATGATTGATTCAAAATAATAAATTAAATTTCCATTACACATTGTAAAAAAACCCATGTGAAGTGTTTCCAATAAAAGATGGGTATAGATGAAGTTCAGATGTAAGATTATTTCATTATGAACATAAGACTTGGCCCGTATTTTCTAAGATTTGTGAATAAAATTCCAACAGAGACAACATAAACCGGTCTGTGATTCAAACAAGAAAAGTAGTGGAAACTCACCTGAAAAATTTTGTCCTGATTTTCACTGCTCAGAATTAAAGTCCTGAGAGATAAGATTATGTAAACCAGGAGTAAGGAACTTCGACTAGAAACCAGTGAAACTTGAAAATTTTCATTCAAGCCCTTTCCTGCATGAGACTGACTGAGCTGTGCAGATGTCAAAACCTGCACTTAAAATAATACACATGTACTTATCCTTTGATTTGGGGCAGAGTTACAATGGGAAGGGAGAATTCAGGAAGTTTAAATATAATCAGTACCAGTTTCATCCATGGATTCATGAGACTTCATACAAACAAACTAAAGTTTCTTATGAGAACAGTTAATCTTATGAGAATTCTACACATTTGGGTTCAAAATTCTCAAAGAGTATGTAAGACTTTGGCATATTTAAACATCCGAACTAACTCTGCCTTCCTGAAATGACTGCTGCGTACCACGTAGTACACAAATCAGAACTGTTCCAAGAAATGATGGTTGTGTTCTTGGAAGAAAAAAAATTACGACCAAGTGTAAATGTGTAAGAAGTTATTGGAGGAAAGCCAGTGGAGTGTAGGGCGTGAGGCAGAGAATCTTCTCAAGGCACTGGCCCATTCAAGCTGGAACAAACATCAAGGAGGCCAAAAAAGCTAGTCTTTCCTGGAGGTACTACTCAGAGTTCTGAGACTTGCATGTCTCTTCCTTTCAGCTCTTTTTTTAGTACTTTCAAAATCTGACACCCCCACAAATACCTTTCCTAAACATTGTAGGCAGATCTTGAATTTTTTTAGAGGTAAATATGTTTTATCTGTGTAATATTTGTTTTCTGACAGATAAATTAGCTGGTATATTGCTTTAATTTAATTCTTTGGATGTAAGTAACAAGTTTGGAATGGACAGATAGACGTTGAGTTTGTCTGGAGAGTGGATACCATTCCACATGGAGGAAGGGAGTAATAGTTAACAAGCCTGGATGAACTCTTTTCCTTCAATTCTGTTTATGTAAAATTCCAACATTTTCAGTTTCAAATTTCACCTTTATTTAAAAGAAAAAAATCAAGATATTAAAGTAGATTCGTGCTTCATTCAAACTCAGGTTAAACCAGTGCTAACAGTGGACTTTAACAATTTCAGAAGATTTGATATGCAATACTCTAAAACCTTGTTCTACGTGATATTTATCTAAAACAGACATGAACCGAAACAGATGTTCTTGGCTTTTTCTCTTGCTATATGGAAGGCATAGAATTTCTCCAGAATAAAAGATACAGAAATCAAGAGAAAACATATTTTCTTGGTCCACAGATTTTCTACACCTGACCTACTAAAATATTTTGTGATTGCCAGATGTGCCCGCTTTGAAATAGTAGATATGAAATAAAATACCCATGATAGGAAAACACTTGAAACTGACATCAAATGCAATCTGATTTATATACCATTAAAATTCCACAAAAAATTGAAATATGCATCCATTGGTTTGGTGCATAAATAGGCACCCGTTTAGAAATGTGTGAATAAGTACCCAATAGAAAAAATGTAGAACTCCGTATAAAAAAAATGAAAAAGAAGAGAATGAAGCCCAAGAAATAGTTTAATTGGGAAAATAATGCTTCACAAATATTTCAGTTTCTCTTCAAGATCAATATAATTTAAAGAGGGCCTAGTGACATAAAACTTGCAGAGCAGAGCAAAGAAATACAATAACATCTTTGTGTTTCTTTAGGATTAGGAACTTCACAATTGCATGGAATTCTCTTTGGCTCTGTTTAAATTTATTAGTCAGCTATAAGTGAATAGAAGCTCAAAAGAATTGGATATTTTATGACAAAAAGCATAATATTATGAGCAGAAGAGGGTTTATTCCACTTGGAAACACACAAGTAAGATATTTGGTAAAACTAACTCAAAACGTGGAACACGGATAGGCAGTGACTTGCAACAGAGAGATCCCAAAACAAAACGGCAACATGAATGGCTGGCTCTTAGGGTTACCTGCTGATGGAAAATGCCAGCAAACAAAACCAGGAACATTTTGGTTTAAGGCATAGAGAGAGAGGAAGGAAGGAAGGAAGGAAGGAAGGAAGGAAGAAAAAGAAAGAAAGAAAACGAAACAAAGAAAGAAAGAAAGAAAGAAAGAGAGAGAGAAAGAAAAAGAAAGAAAAAAGAAAGAACTATAAATCAATGTCATAGTACAGGACATGAAACTTCATATAGCACCTAAGTAATATCTGGACTGCTCCGCAACTCTCAGCATCTCACTACTGGAAAAACATTAAAAAAATGGATGCAGCTCTGGGAAAGGCCACAAAATTATTATTGTATTCATGAGAAAAGTTTAAAATAGCTAGATGAAACATAACTTTGTTAAACACAGACAATTGAGACAGACATGGTAACTGAAAGGTTTTAAAATGTTTTCTTCAATTATGTGTGGCTATGAAAAACAACAGGAAAAAAATTAGGTCATTTGAAGAAAAGTTATTTCAAGAATAAGATGTAATTGCTGTATGAAAACCATATGAGAAGAGTCTAGTACACTTAAAAAACCCCAGCTACTAAATGTAGAAAACAAATCCATAATTACAGAGGGACTAAGTGGACTTAAGACTTTTTCTACATCTGACTTTATGACATTGGTCTCTGAAAAGGACATTTTAGCATTTTTTTGGGAAGTAAAGTGTCTCAATTGTTGTTGTTTGTTTTGTTTTAACTAAGGGTTAGCTACTTAAAAATGTTATTAGCTGTTCAGAAAGAGAGATCAGCTGTTCTTTCCTAAGCTTTTATATTCATGCTTATCTGGATAAGGCCTATGTTGGGAACATAGAGAAGAGACTGGAGGAAAAAAATCAGCCTTCATAAAAACTGAGCATGGCTGATGTTCACAGTAAACATATGCAGCAAACATATAAGGATGACCCAAAAGCAAACATATAAAGATAAAAAAAGGGAAATGATTTTTTCAGGGTTTATATGACAAAAGATATGTACCTGTAAGTCTATAATCTATAGCACAGACAATATGTCTTTTCCTTCTGGGAAATTTACAGGTCTTGGGTGTACATAATTACCCAGAATTATCCTTCAGGTAGGTCAAGGACTGCTGGTGCTGTGGTCCATGACAGCACTTCTTTGGACTGTTTTTCCAAAGAACACTCTTTATTTTGTATCTGACTTGGAGACTGATAAAAGGAATTCCCAAGAAGTGTAAGGAGGAGCCAAACAAATGATATTCTTGCTGTGATATCCATTTTCTCTCTTGGACTAAGCTCCCTATGCAGCTCCTTATGACCCAAGCCTTGTTCTTTTGTCATGGCAGAGTGGATGAAATGCACAATAGGGAGTTTGAGTGCAGTTACAGGAAGGTAGAACAAGAAGTGGTGCCTGGGAAAGCATCCTGGGTCCTTTAGTTTAAGCAAGGCAATAAGGTGTGATGTTTGCTTGGAAGGAAGAAGTACGGGCGCTCCTTTGGGCTTCTTTTTGATCATGTTGAATGGCTTGATTGGCAGGAGTGGTGAAGACATGGTTTGGCTGATATTTACACTGTTTATCTGCAAACTCCAGTGTGACATCTCTGCCATTTCCAGACTTATATACAGCTGCAGATGGACTCAGCGATCCAGTTCAGGGTACTTCTGAATTTGAAAGGACAGAGTTAGAAGTATTTTTTTCCTCTGTGATTTCTTCATGCACTTCTTTCCAAAATAAAAATTAACTTTCTTTCCAATGAAATGCGACACTGTTATTTAAAATCTTGTATTAAATTAAAAGTTAACTGTATAGAACCTCTTTTTATACATCAGCCTTGATCTACTTATATTTGTCATGCACAAGTATCTGAGAATAACTATTAATGTTTTATGGAATGGAATGTTCATATTTTAAAACAATAAATCTGTTCACTCTAAAGATTTAAATAATTTTAGATTGGATTTATATATTTTTTCAATAGTCTGAAGAGAAACTGTGAATTCCTACTCCCACAAAAAGAGGTAGAATAGGTTTATATTTTTTTTATAGTACTCAGATTTATGACAGAAAATACAGGAAGGATCTGTGACTGTAAATCAAAAAGATTAGGACTCACATATGAATGAACTTTGATTTAGATATGGGTTGCAAGGTCAGGTGGGATAACATTGTTTGTACTAATGCATTTTATCTTTTGTTGAATACTGAGGAGTTATGAAGCAATATTTATAGAAAGTATTGTTGGTATGTCTCAGTAGTGCAGTATATTTTCTCCTAAATTCCCAGGTCGAAACATTTGTCTAATCTCCTGCAGAAAAAAAAGCAATGGCGTTCCATATTTATAGCTCTTGCAGCATAATTAACAGAACTTTTCCATCTTCAACTTTTCATGTATAATTGTCTGATTTAGAGCTATCTGGAAATTGTCTGGCACTAATTGTATTTCCATGACCAGATAAAAGAGGTGAGAGTAGTCCAAAGAGGAGATGTCACTTTTCAAAGCATTATAATAATTCAACTGAAATGTTCTTCCAAGATTCCATGTTTCAAAGTACTGCCAATAAACATTTAGTGACAGTATTCATAATGTATCAGTAAAGCAAAATAGGTATGACTTCCATGCTTTTTAACATTACTTTCTGAGACAAAATTAGTTGATGACAAGTTGTTACTAGAAGATGGTGCAAATGAAGCCTCTTAGTGCTTGGAGCCTTTTTTGTGCTCTTAGTGTTTTTGGTGTAGGAGCCACCATTTGCTCTCAGCAAGAGTCACTAATCTCTGACCTTTCTGGTCTGATGAATTCATCAAAGCTGAGATAAGAAAGACTCCTGTTTTTGACATAAGCCTTTTGGATTGTCCTTTGTTATTTGCTTCTTTTTGATATGAAGAAATCACATCATTAATTCAGAAGGCATTTAATCTGGCATCTTTAAATTGTTTTATTTACTGTAGACCAAATCTATCCAAGTTGTCCAAAGTTTTCTGAAATATCTGTGAGCAACTTACTGGAAAAAGAACAAACCAAGCCAAGAAACCTCTTCTAAAATATATTATCAGCCCTGAAGTCATTTGGTGTCTTTGCATTTCTCCTAAATAGAAATGATCCCTCATTAGAAGGTTTTGGGTACCTGTGATTTGTTGGCCTAATTGAGAAAGCAACTGAACATTACTTGAAAGGCAGCAAAAGCTGTTGCTGAAGGCTTGGGAGAGCTCAGCACTTCTAAGGAGTTCAAAATAAGATCCAAAATGAACTTCAGCCCCTACCTATTAAGTTTTGTCCTGTGCAATGCCTGGGTTAGTGCTCAAATTAATAAGAATCTGTATGCAATTGGCTACTATCAATTTTATAGCCAAGTTTGAATGTTGCTGCTGTAGAATTAATTTTAAGATTAATAAATCTGAGAAAAAAAGAGAAGGTGAAGAAATGTGCTTTGATGTATATGAACCTAAACTGATTTCTCATTTATAAACATAGTCTCTAATTAAACAGTGTCATCTCTGCTGTGAAGTAAAGCCAAAAGAAAGTAATTTTAGGGCATTGCTTTCATTTAGGGACATTGTTACTTCACTAAAAACGAAGTTCCAGTGGATATAATGAGTGTTCTACAAAGAGGGCAAAAAATCACTATATAAGTTCCCTTGTTCTGTAATTTCAGATAAGTGCAATGTTTGTGGTGTATTTCCCACACTCGTCACATCTCAGACAAATTATTTTGATGTCAGACATGTTCCCTTTATGAATCAGATAAATCTCACAATGAAAAATGCCAATGTGCTCCTAGTAATTTAAAATTTTCCACAGAAACGAAAGCTAAAGCTGGCTACAATCATTACTACAGTTATTTCACACTTCTTATCAGGGTTAGGTACCCAAATCAGAAAATACTGCTCTGAATCTGAGGCTTGCCTCCAGTGATTATCAGGTTTCTTTCAAAACTGAAACATAACGGTATTAATTGTAAACTTTTTCTTCTCAGAGCACTATAATTCAGGCTTTGGAGGTCATGGCAATGAGCTGTTCTAATGAAAGTGGTTGATTAAAAAGACATTTGACGAAGTTGTTTTGTCACAGTTAGCTTACTCTGCCTGTCATGGAGCAGAGGTGACGGCACCCTTAATAAGGGAGCTGCACCTCCCCTCCAGTGCCTGTGCTTGCTTAGGCTGCATCCTCCATATGACTACAAGGAGAGACAAAAGAAAAGACAAATGAGGTCTAGGAGGAGTATTTTAGCCATTCATTCTGGGATGTGGCAAATGAGATCTGAATGCACCCACAATTCCTTACTGATTATATGGAGACCACTCGGGGTTAATTCCTTCCTCCTCTGGAATCACAAACAATTAAAGGCTGTCATAAATTTTCAAAGTATGTGTACATCCATTAAAAACAGCTAAATGAAATATCTGAACATTGTCTAAATGCAAATCTTTCTCAGAAATGATTTGTTTTCAAATCCCTAATGTCAAATATGTTTTGCGAAAGCTTGAGATCCCTCTTCCAAAACAACTGGTACTAAAAGAACACTTTAAATCAAAAGAAATTTTACAAATCAAGCTATTTCTATATTCATTAAATAAGAAACACACATACAAAAAATTGTCTAAATAAAATTATACTTTTAGTATTTTACCATTTTATTTTATGCTCATCTACAGTATTTGACTTCTGAATTGGCTTTAAACTGAAGACTGTGAACTATGCCAAGCTGTTATTTGGCTTTGATACGGAAATAAATGTACAATAGGCATGTATAATCTCAAGAGTGAAACTCTCAAAGAAAATTTGGTGTTAGTGCTAAAACCAAAACCACTATCAATATTGAAAGTCAAGGAATTCTCAGCTGTTTTTAAGATATACTATTACTTTGATTCTTTTCCTTATAAATCCTCTCCTTACTGATATTGTGCTACCATTTACTACTTCAACAGTCATTATTCTTTTTGGATATATCCCAAAAATATGTCACAAGTTGAATATATTTTGATCATTGAGTATGCAGTTTTTCTTTTGGTGTGCATCAGGTCTTTGTGGAGCACAGTCCCTTTTTCTAAGTGCACTGGAGGAAGGCAATGTATGTGGAGGAAGATCCATATTACCAGCTTGCAAGCAATCTCAGCATCTGTCCTTAGTGGCCAGAGTTTGGACACTTTGCAGGGAAACTGATCTGGCTGTCAGTTCTGTAATGAGCCAGTAGAAGGGCTCTGCACTTGCTCCCTGATTTTCTCAGATACCCCATTATTGGCTCCTTTCCCAGTTTTTTATGGTGTGTCTTCTTAACTGATTAGTGTGGAAGTGCAATCCCTCTCTGATTTCCTCATGGTGGGGTAAGGCTCAGCTTTCACCGCTTGAGACCTCCAGGCCCTGTTCACAGAGGAAAGAACAGGACAAATGAATGGCAGCTAGATGCAAGGTAAGCACGGAGCCTCCATTACCCAGTGTATTTTGTGCTGGAAGTTATAACCTGAGTTGGAAGTTCTGCTTGTGTTGTTGAGGATCTCCCTAGTGACTGGTAAAGTACTGATTCATCCCCCAACTCTGCAGTGAAAATTACCTCCTTATTCTTTCTATGTCCTTTGGAGATACTAAGTCATAATGCGTTCTAGAAACCAAATATCTAAGGTAGTGATGCCTTAAGAATTTCTAGTTTTTCTTCATGTATCTGTAGCTTTGGTGTAGTATAAAATGCTAAAACCTCTGTTCCCAGCACCTATAGCCAAAACAATTCCTCCGAATGGAAATCCAAAGACACATTCGTTGCCCTAGAGCCTGAAAATATGTAAACAACAGTGAATTTTGGGGGAGCAGGCCTGGGGTGGTTAACATCGTTGCCTAATGGTGTGATTGGAGAATTGAGGGCCAATATGCTAATATAACAGAACTTATAAAAGGTGAGGAGCTCATGACCAGTCATCCTTTTTTGGGTGTTGCCCCATGAGGGGGCTTTGCTTGCCCTGAATGTACCTTGAAGGCCTTTAATAAATTTGTGTGCTTCTTATTTTCCTAATTTTGTCTTGGCCTCTATTTTGGGTAGCCTGTTTTAGGCCTCAGCAGGAATGGCTGCTCTTTGTGCTGCTACAGTTTGTAGGAGTTTACAGTGAAAGAAAGACAGGGCCATATATGCCAGGACCAAGTGGAGATGCTCCCTCACTACCTGGACACAGGGAGCAGGTTGGGGGGCTTCCAGTGCAAGTTCCTCACAGGTGGTACAGATGCAATGGCAAGAAATGGTTCCAGTTGTTTAGAGAACCACAAACGAGCCTTGTAGCTTCCCAGGCGTCCTGCAATTCCCAGTGTTGGTACAGCAAGTCCTCTGGCTGCAGCAGCAACTATTCTACAGAGCTTCCCAAGAAGGAATCTGTGGTTTTCTGTGGCTGCAGATTTTGCTGCTGGGCACAACTGGCTCTGTAATGCACAAACTTGTTAGAACAAAATCTGCTTTGGATTGTAGCTGGCCTGTCTGAGGAGATTTCTCCTTCAGCAGATGGTAATAATTTTTTACCAAATATTGCAGAATTGGACATTTACTGAAAGACACATGGTCACTGCATGGTAACCACATGCATCTCTTGCTTGACTAGCACTGCCAAAACCTTACAGTACCCTGCTTTCCATTTGCCTCAACTTTGGGTCCAGAGTAGGGCTTGCACAGATTTCTCCTACTAAACTTGACATTGCACGGATTTAAAAGCCTGAATGCTCAAGTGTTAGCAGCAAATACTGTAAAACACTTTCCTCAGACCCGCTCACTAATGACAGCCAAAATTGCTGGTTCTTCAGCTGGGAGATGTCACTGAGTTCAAGAAAGTGCACAGAACACTATGAATCTCTTTCTGGAATTTCAAACCTTATGCTTTATATTGTAGGATTTTTGAATGCTTTTCCAAGTCCTGAGGTTGAGGGCAGTGTTGATGTCAGCATGCACAAGGAAACAATGCTAAATGCATTCTGCTCACCCGGTATACAATCTTACACTCCACAAACCCAGCCTTAGACATCAAGCCATAGCCAAACAGAAAAGACAAGAAAAAAATTGCATGCGCTTTAAGGAGCAAACATTTACAAAATTTAAACTCTGATGTCGGCAACTTCTTATGTCAGAGAAAAAAAGGTACTAAATAAGAGTCTGATTTGAATTCTGTAACAACACTGATAGTAAGATATAAGAACAAACTTTGGGACTTTAAATTTGTTGTTTCTTACTTCTCTAAATTATTTAGCACACTACAAAAAATGATGATAATTTTAAAAAATGGAGAAAAAAGTTGCCATCTGAAGAAAACAACAAGAAACATCACTTCAGAAGATGGCTGCTATTTAGTTAAAATAATTTAGTTGAAAGGGAAGTTGAATCCTTCCCTTAGACCTAGAAATGAATGTTTCTTTTGCAGAAAACCTATGGAGTATTTAGGTCAAGTTAAATGATAGCAACAGTGTTCTGTACGCTTTGTACTCCTTTTGTGGGAAAACTGTTAGTACTCTTTGTCAGCAATATGGTGATGGATGAGGCTGAATGCTAAAGTATAAAAATCACAAGCTGGAGATGAAAAACATCATATAAAACTGATGACCATGTAAATACTTACATGCTAACCACATAGCTGTTTGTACACAATTTTGGCAGCTGCTTATTAAAGAAATGGACAGGGGTGTCATTCCTTTCTGCTTTAGGATCCACGTGGTGCCTGAAATCAGTGTGTGGGGGAAGAAGAACATTCCAGGGAGGAGTCAATTATGGGGATGAAAGAAATATGTGCTGGGAAGATCCACATGAGAACAGTATCAGCAGGGCTAGAAGGAGGGATTAATTGACACTTGGTGGAGTTAGAGCCTTTCCACATATTTCTGTTTTGGACACGTCCCTGCTCTGCTGAATGTGTACATGCTTGTGCCTGTCTCTGTCTTTTCCCTGAACAGACCAAATGATGTGAGTGAGCTTGCAAAAGAAAATGCAGCATTAAGATGGAACCACTAAATAATGCAGCTGTGGAATTCTCTACACAAATTCTTGCAAAGTTTTAGTGCAAGAGTATCATCTCTGTATTTTCATAAATGTTTCCTACTTTGAGATAAATAAATTGATAGAGCTAAGCCACAAACGTGTGCAGGGGAATGATCAAACCCTCCAGAAAAAGATTCTACTAAAAAAAAATGAATAAATGAATGAATGAATGAATGAATGAATGAATGAGTGCATAAGCTGAGAACCCTGCTTTTGAGCAAACATACCTGCAAGTATGAAACTGTACTGAAAAAGGAGTGGTGCTGGGGGGAATAGGCTCCTTATTCTTTGAAAAGAGGTATTTCACTTCAATGACTGAGTCTGGTGCATCTGCCTCAGGGAGGGAATTCCTCACAGGGAGAACCAGAACCAAGAACACCCAGATCCAGATGGAAATTTGGGACAGAAAGCAAATGTAACCCTAGCCAGTCACAACTGCCTTGGAGGGACAATTCGTTGCTCAAACAGTGTGGGCTTAAGACTGAATGCTGAATGAATATGAAAAAATAATCATAATTCAGATATGTCTTACCTTACTTTTTAATAAAAACAAATTTCTACTTTATTTGAAAGGATTTTCTTTATTTGAAGAAATAAGTAAATAAAACTCAGGCAAAATATTAAAATATGTTGAGGGAAACAAACTTTAACAATTCCACATGTTTTTAAGATATTACTAAAAGATGCCGAATCTGCTCAAATACAGTGTAAGATTTTTGTGTGTATTCTGCATTGTTCAACATTTCAGATAATTCAGAGTGTTCAGGCATTCTAATGACAAACAGACTTGATTAAATAAGAAAAGGATGTAAATGTCATTGGCAACTACTTATTTCCTTAAAAAAATCATACCAACACACAAAAAGTAAAATCCTTTTGTTTAATTCTATTTTTTAATAATATTTATTATTTTTGTTTTGTTTAAAACAATGTCCCATATTGTTCTGAGTGAGCAAATGTCTTGATAAGGGTTCACAACATCAATTTATATCACTATTTAGTTTTTTCTTACTATTGTAAAAATTCTATATATATTTAGCATATTTGAAAACCAAGCAATTTTTGGTGCCTAACTTTAGAAAATGATGTTTTGTCATTTTATGTGTCATTTCATTGCATGGTAAGTTAAAGAAAAAGGCCATATTATAAATATAGGATTGAATATGCAGTGTGTAGCTCTTCATTTTTACAAGTATTTCTCTTACACTCAGTCGACCTTTCTGCTGGATTTCAGTACTTTGCAACTTAGCATCTATCTTATCATTCTGTGATAACACATCAATGACAGGAAAGAGTCGAGGCTTTTGTTGTTTGTTGTAAGCAAAAAGAGCAAAAAACGTAAAAGGCACACATAAGCATTTAGAAATTGATACATTTAACTAGTACACTTTTTTTTTGGTCTATAGCTTCTCTCAATCAAATGTGTTTCTTCATTGAATTCTGCATAGTCTCATTGACAAGTCTAGAGAGAAATATGCTCAGAAGGAAATATTCCAGCGTAGGAACAACAAACTTGGATCTACTTGGGGAAAACAAAGAGAGAAAAAGGAAAGATATTTCACATCTTTGCAAAGATCCTAGCATGGCGATACATGAGTTTTAGCTGCCGCCCTAGCCACTGCAATGCTAAAAAATGATGACTGGTGAAGACTATTGTATGGTGAAATGCCTAATTGAAGAAGCACATCTTGTAATGTCCTCATGTCTCACGCGGCAGTGCACTAAAACAATTGGGCTCAGTCTGTTCTGTGGTTAAATGACATTCTGAACTCACAACCCTTCAGTGGATGCTCTGTCCTAATTAAAAAAAGGTTTTGAAACAGTTTCTACCACTGCATCCAAAGACTATATTGGCCACACAGTCAGTAGAAAAGCTTTTCTTAGCCATCTCTAGTCTTACTCCTGATGGGAAAATGGAGAGGTTTTGTACAGTTTTAAAACCAAATTTTCTGGGAGCAGGCTATTTATGAAGCACCTTACTTTTAGAGATGGCAGTAAGTATCATTATCAGTCTGTAACAAGTTAAATGTGTCTTCAGGGACAAAAAATGAAACTTGTAACAATTACAGAGCTGATCACCTTTTAAAGATGCACTGTAATCTCAGTTGACTGTTTAATTTGACATGTAGATCATATAAAGTTGGGGTTTTTAAAAATCCTGGGTTTACAGTCTTGGTATTCCTAGATAGGCACTAAATACATGGTAGTGCAGATGAGGAGTTTTTACAGATACAGTGTTAATTATAATTTCCAGTGGGGAACATCTGTACTTCCCATGTTGGTAGATCAGTGTGGAAGGAGAGCTGTCTGCTTGTTTACAGACATTTATTCACCTTGTCCTGTAGCCATGATTCTCGGAGGTCTTAATATGTTTGTGTAACCATAAAGGCTCAATCCAACAATTCTTATCCCGACAACTTCTGTTATATAACCGAAAGTGTCTACAACCAGCCAATATGTGCAATGGAACTGCAAGAAACAAGAGTTGAGGTAGAATGTCAGTTATGTTGTTTCCTTCCATCATATTATAAAATTGGGTTTGCATCTTTTCACAATTCCTGTGCCAGCTCACCCCACTAATAATGGCATAATGGGGGATAGTGGGGATAATCCCACAGTCAAAGAAAAAAACCAACTTTTAGAGCATTGTTATTCTGAACATTCAAAGGATGACTGATCATTTCCATAATATTCTAAGTGATTACGCACATTGACAGAGAGATTACTCCTCTGAACTCTAAGGAGGTGAGACCGGCAATATTTCTGTGGGGGAGTTCCGTGCTAAAAAGCACTAGAAGCAGCATTTATTGCATCTGAAAATGAGAGGTATGGGGCACATGAAGGCAATAAGAAAACCTCCTAACACTGCACAGAAGACAGCAGAAGGTAGCAGGCAAACAGCATGCAGAAAGACAGAGAGGATACATAGCTGAGAAGAGGAAGAAGGCTTTCATTCCTACTGCTGACCTATGCTCTGTCGGAAAACTCTGCAACCCTTCGGAAAGATTCTTGATGACTTTTGGGTGCTCTTTTTAATGAGTTTTTTAAACAATTGGGATCTCTTGCTTTCAGAGCAAGATGAATATAAGCCTGGCTGCAGGGTCTCCATGTACCTTGAAGCAAGACCTTGAATCATCTGGCTGATGTGCGTGGTTTATTCCTTGGGACAGGGAGGAGCTGTAGGATACTGACTATCTGCTGGGCAAATGTTTATGATGTGCTTCTGCACTTACCACTCTTTATTTTGACTCCATAAGATAGCAGAGGGAATATTAATATCTGAGCTGTGGTTTTCACCTTTTGATTACTAGAAGAAAGGTAAATATTTCTGACTATTGTCTAAAACCAGAGTGAACGGGTGATGTTCAATAATTTGTTGAAATGTGATTTCAGCTTGGGAGAGCTTTTCCCTGACAGTGGGCACAGGCTGTCACACAGCATGGGTGGCTTCAGGAGGTGTTCCCTTACTTGTTTAAGGCAGGCAGCTGTGAACTTTGAAAGCCTGTGCCAATGGGCTAAAAATATACAAGTGTTTAATGATTTCAAATGAGAAATGTAATACAATATTTGTATGGAAATAACTCTAGAGACACCAAAAGACCTAGTTGTCAATAATTCTCAGGATCTGGAAATTAAACCAGAATTTCTGTGATGCAAAAGCATACTTAGCCATTTGGCTTCTCCTGTCTTCATAAAGCCCTGAAACACCAAGCCCCATAGGTGTAATAGCTTTGATTTCACTGATCCTAAGCTACCTAACTGTGATGTGTGTTAGGACATTGTTCCTAAGACAATACTTAAAGGAAAGTTACAGGCTGTTTATTAGAAAAAAAAATTCTTTTTGTCTTGGAGCTACCCATTGCAATTTTATCCTTGTTTCAACTGTCTAACGGTGTATTCAAAGATCAGTTTTTATTAAATACTATTTGTCATTTTTCCACTTGAGTCTTTAACTTTGTTCATTCCATCTTCTTCTGTGGGATTTTACTTCAAAGAATGTGTCTTGTCTGTAGTTAGTCCAATGATAAGGCAGGAGGCAGTAAATGTACAAGTGAAAAAAATACCTTGGAAGTAAAAAAAAAAATATTGCTAAGTGGGGATCTGCTGGAGAGCTCTAATATGACCAGGAAAAGCACTGCTGGAAAAAATTCAGGGAAGGAGAAATAGGGACTGGTGCCAGGTACTGTAAGTGCAAAGACTCAGGATAGATGTGCCAGTGAAGTGTCAGTGCCATTGGTGTGGAAAGCAGCCACTTAAAGCTGTGATGTGGCAGGGGATCAGAGACTACTGCTGCTGAGGCTCCATGCAGGGAAGAAGCTACAACACATAACAGTAGGGCTCTGTCACACAGGCTTGAAGGCTTGCCTGGGTTGTCAATCAACCTTGCAAAAAAAATGTTCTGCTGCTAGATGACTGTAATCGACTCTCTTTAAAATCTGGAAACATTTCTGAGAGATAACTCTGCTTTCTTTCTCACCACCTTCCCACCTCTCTTGCCCACCCCCTCCCCCCCAACCAAAAAAAAAGGAACATAGGAATGAGATGACCATTTTAATTTTCACAAAAATATTAATTTTGTTTTGGTTGGATCATCAAAGAAGAGACATTGTTTACGCCTATTCTAAAATGTGCATAGTTTTGTGTGGATTAGTGGAACCCAGATGATGAAAATGTCTGTTTGCATAGGCTTCTAAATGGCAGGATGTTTGTCCAGATTTGTTTATGGTAATAATTTCCGCTGACCTGTGGATTTGTATGCTTGAGCTTTTATTTAAAAGTAAAAGGCAGAAGCTGACTTTGTTGCATTGGACAGCTGACTGAAATAATGAATTTTGTTTTCATAGTCAAACTTCTTCTCCAATGCCTCTCTCATCCTCATTTGGGACTGAATTTCTTTCTTCTGTCATTAAATGCCATGGACAGGGCCAGCAGGGGAGGGAAAATGACTATACCCATCATTTTATTGCTTTGTTTATGAAATTATTCAAGACTGATTCATATTGTTAAGGTTTTAAGGGCTTGAACATACAAGATCATCATTGCTTATTTTCCACTGAGGCCTGTGGGAGCTTACAGAAGGCGCCAGATTTCAGCTTGCACCCTCAGCAAAGATGATGATACAATTTCAAGCCTACTCGTCAGCATATGACAAGAGAAAAGAAGTATGTCGAACATACTCATTACTGATATTGATCAGAAATAAACATTTCAGCGTATGCATAAGAGTGGCCACAAAACTTGGAGGTAAATTCAGATATTGGGAAGCAATATGAGCTTTATGCATCTCTGGAAATAATCAAGGAATCAACTGAAATGTTTTTGTAAAAATATCTGTTAAAATTGACAGGATTTAGAAAAGACATTCAGGTTTTTGAAAGCCTGACTGAAAATATGACTGACTAGAAGAATTCAATTTACTTAGTTTATCCAGGGCAAGGTTGAAAAGTTCAGCAGGAATCTCTTGCAAAATATAATACATGACTCATAAATCTAAGAGAAAAAGGAAAATAGAGTTAAATTAACTCTCACTCACAGAGAAAAAGTCATCAGCACTTTTAAAATTTAGCACTCACTATTTAACTGGTGTTGGCTAAAAGTTGATATTTGATATTATTTAGACATGATATATATAAAAAATAAACAAATAAATATATATACGAAAAAATTACATTTTTTTGGTAAAGAAGTATATATAAATGTGTCAATACATATCTGTATACCTAAACATTTAATCTTTTATTGTTAATGCTGCAAACTTGTGGTGTTTAAGTGACATGGTCTCTGAAAAATTATGGGTCTATATTGTCTGTAGCACAACATAAGTAGTAAAGGTAAACATATAGGTGAGATACTATTATGTTTAGGACAGATAACCAGCAGAATTAATGAGTATGAACTAGTAGAACATGGGACTGCAGATGCTGTTTTCTTAGAAAGATAGCTGAAATTTTACCACTCTTTAAGTAATTTATTTTATATATATTTTCCACTATAGGATCAAAATCTGTCAGCAGAAGATGATGTTTGATCATTGTATACTTTTTTTTTTAGCTTAATTATTGATAGCCATTTTTCTTTACTCCATATTTATCAAGTGTCAAACCAATGAGGAAGGGATCACACAGTGCATATGGCAAAACTCTGTTATTTTCCAATTCAATATAGCTGGGGAGAACTTACAGAAGGAAAATATTGATTTCTGAAAGTTTTTCCTATATTTTTGGTGCCAGATTATTGTCAGGGGGCTCCATACTCTTTTCTTTGTATTTTGACATTTGAGTTCAGAACAGGTTACATACTTCAATGCCAAGAGCCAATAAAAACAACTAAATCTGGGATGCATTATGACTATAAAGGCACAAGTACTGGAAAAGCTGCAACCATTGTGCACAACCATGATCTACTGTATCCTCAGGTGTGGTCATAAAATATTATGTTTATCATGAAAAGTATTATGTTATTCACTATAATACTGAAAGTTTATCAAATTAATTCAAAACATATTCATTACTTATCCTAGAGAGAAGAAAATTTGTAAAGTTTTTTCATTAGCTCTGAACATTTGAGTTAATTTTGCAATATTGATGTAGCTTCTGTCAGATGGCACATTGCTTTACACTTCAGAATATTTATTTTTTCTATTCCATTTTTCCATAGAATTTTGGAAAGAAATGTCTTAATTTCTTTAATAGCTGTCATTGCCAGATGAGTATCTATCAAAAAGACTTTTTCATTAAGATGTATTTTTTTATTTTTGCTACAATATTGGAAATTATTTAATATTTTTTAAAAAAAATCTCCTTTACTTATGGTACTATATAGGTATGCATTTGTGTCATTTGCATATGCAATGAAACTTTAAAAGCATTGTGTTAGTAAACCTGCCAAGTAGTTCAGCCTGGACAGCATTGGAAAACCAAAACAAACAAAACTAACAAACAAAACAGACAACCCCCAAACAAAAAACCAAAAACCACAACCCCCAAACAAACAAACAAAAACCACAACTCCCCCAAAATAAAAAAAAACCCAACCCAACGCTGTAATTTAATCTTCTCCATAACAGCAATTCTGCCTAAGCAGCATTAACGATGCAAACCAAAACCTGTAGAAAACTGCTGTTACCTCAGCAGCAAACTGTCTCTGAGCCCTGAGACTGAGGCATATGCCATGAAGAGGACAGCAAAGGCAAGGGTAGCTTCACAGAGAATAAATCATTGTTATATATGGAATAAAAAAAATCAGGTTACAAGCAAAGCTGTTACTGTACCATGCAACTCTCATCGCTGTTCTTCCAGAGTGCCATCAGATGTTCCGGAGGATCATCCTGGGTCATCACACGCAGACCAATATGATCAGGTGAAGCTGTTTATTACAAATCAGAAAGCTGCTTATGTACATTTTCTACTTCTCTACATGCAAGCAATACATTGGTTATTAGCTACTTGTTTACACGTCTAAGCAAATCACCGGAGTGAAGGTGGCCTGTCACACAAACCCCGCTGTTGCTGCTTTGTTTTGCTAAGGTTTTACAACTTGCAGGTCACACATTCCGTTGTTTACATTCTTAGAATTGCCTACACTTGGCAGTTACTTTCCCACAGCTGCGCTTCAAGGACATGTTTGCCTTCTTCCTTATCTTACTCAGCTAAGTTGCAGGCCAAATTGTGCACGTTCCAGTGCCTTGATTTTATTAAAAATTCCTCAACAATCAGAAATCAGTGTGCAATCAACACACCAAGCCTTTAGGTCAGTTCCATATGTTCCTGTCTCGTCTTTGACAATATAAGAGTCTGGATAGACTCTAGAGGTGTCTTAGACCCTTGCCAAAATTTTGGCCATCTAAACAATGCTCTTGCAGGCTTGACTATGCTGGTCTGGGTATATGATAGACTTTGGACAATTAGCTGCAGAAAGCCACTTTAAACAGATAATTAAAATATGTTGAGGACCTGGGAATCAGGACAGGCAAATGAAGAAGGGTGCAATCAGGGAATGTCGCATAGCATCATGTTATTTATAAAAGGGAGAGTATAGCTAGAATAATTACTATAACAAAAAACATGTCATCTCAGAGTCTATGATGCAAAACCAAATTAACATTGTACTGGAAACTGTAGATATGTCTATGCACTGCTAATGTGTTCAGAAAACTAGACAACTTCCTCAACAGCTACATTGAAAAAGCTAAACTTCAGGCATCTTTGGGCACCTATTATCATGAATGAAATTAAATGGAAGGTCTCTGTTAGAGCTTATGCTATCAAGGGGCTGTAGCACCACAAAGCTGGAGAACTCCATCCATTTAAGAAGCAGGAAGCAATAGATTAATGATGACCAGAGTTGATGTTCTCCAGGAAGAAACTCTAGCTACAACACTCCTGATCTGTGTCTTTGTTTAGTGATTTTCCTTGACAGAATCCTTACAGAGATTTGCGAAAAGACATGCCTTCCCAACACTTTAATCCTACCAGAAAAAAAAAAAAAAAAAGCGGCTATTAAATCAACACGCTCTTGAAGATTAAACCTCTCCTTGTGTGCAGGAGAATTTCATCATTTGGGAGCACTAGAAACAGCCGTCCTTAACTTGACACTGTGTGAATTGAAGTCAGTGATTAATTAATTTAATGTCAGACAAATCTTCAAAAGGAAAAGAATTCTTTTGTTTTTAATTAGAACCTGCCTTTTCAGATATTAAAATTTAGATGCTTCAGCTTTCTCTAATTTACCACTGTATTTTTGGAAGTGTACTTCTAGACAGTTGCCAGTACATATATGGTCGTGTCACTACTTCTCCTGGATTTGACATCTGTTTATACCACAGAGTTTATGTTCCAGTCTTGTTATACTGGATGCAAAATCCATTTAACAAGCTAATTTATTTCAGCTGTTCTAATGCCAATTTTTCTTCATACAAGTACCATGGGTTTAGTCCTTTTAGTCTAGTTCCAGCTGAATAATCCATAAGAAAAAAGACAAGTTAGTTTTACATTGTCTCAAGGATGTCTGAATAAATAAGTCTAATGTGATTTGCATTTAATGTCAGGAATATACAAATATATTAGATACATTTTTTCACTTGTGAATAGCATACCAGAAAATTTTTCTACAGTGAGGCCAAGATTCAGAAAGATGTTTGGGCATATAATACTTATTTCACAACTACAGGGTTACACCTATCAAGCACTTCAAGAATCCTGGCTACTGTTCACTCTTAGTTACCCAGGACCCTGTTACCTGTTTGGCATTTCAACTTTTCCTCTTTCTAGTCTCCCTAGTCTAGTTTCCTTTCTGACTGCTCTCAATTGAAACTTCACTCTTGGTTTGTTTCCCCAGCTAGAGAAGTGCTCATTTTCTCTGTAACTTCTAGTTTGGGTCATAGTCTTGACTCACAGAGAAAGAAAATGTTAAGTTTTAAGTAATAATAACCAATACACGTTCCTGAGAATGTGCAAGGAAATTAAAGCCTTTGAACATTATTTCCTTTCAAGAAAAGAAGATATTTATGGTCCACTGTTGCTTGTGTGCAAAATCACAAATACACTGGTTTTGCTATCTGGGTAATTGAATAGCTTCCTGCACAAAAATTTGTGATGTACTATCATTGTTTAAACAAGACTTTAGAAATCCATATATATACATATATGTGTACGTGTTTTTTGAAATAACTTTAAATAAAACATTGGGTGATTACTAGATGCAACAACTGCAATAGGCATTTCTAAGTATGGTTCTGACTCAAAACTATTCACTCAAGTCCAATAGAATTTTACACTATGTGATTTAGACCAAAAGAATCCTTGTATCCAAGTTTTACAGGAAAACATAAACAAAACATAGTTTTTCATGCCTAAGTCTACTACATAATGAATCATCTAAATAATTGCGTATCTAATGGAAAAACCATTTTATATACATCAGTGGGATATCTGTTGAAATACCATTGCTTCATTAGCATTTTTGTTTACAAGCTTTATTTGGGTCTGTACGGAATTTCATCTCTCAATCCAATTAGCTCCGCATGCCTGTGATCCCTCCTGTTTCTCTGTTTACTGTTGTACAGTTTATCTAAGGCTCAAGTTACCTGAGAGTATAAGCTCAGTGATGATCTCATGTCAAAACTCAGTACTTTTAAAGCAGTATGGGAATTGCTGTGCGGATCATTATACTGAAACAACAGAGGAATATTGTGCTAGAAAACAAAGCTGTCCACATGTGAGCAATGTTCAGAGGACCAAGCACAAAAAACGTTTTGTGACCAGCTCATCTTTTTCCGCTCATGCACAAGGGATTTGGCTGTCCCAGCTGTCAGCACTAGTGTTAAGTACTTTAACTGTAGTTATTTTCTAAACTCGAGTTGTACCTAGAAAAAGATCATTCACAACCACAGTTGTATACAGAGACATACAATTGATCATGAAGTAATAAACTCTTTATAGAGAAGTTGGCTGCTGGAGCCAGTTCACATAACTGTGCCTTGTAACTATTGTCAGCTACAAAGCATGTGGGGGAGGAGATCTTGCAGAGCAAAGCTCTTCTCTGAGTTGTGACTTGCTGTATTTCTGATCATTCATTCTGCGATGCTGTGTGATATTCCACACTTGTTGGAACTCTGTCACTTCCATGACCTTTAGAACCCTGCAGACTTAATGAGCTCTGTGCTTCTCTGAGAATAGTCCAAAGAAACAAAACCCACAAACTAAACCCGCAAACTAGTTTCTTGACTTCCAAAGCGGGAAAAAAATCCCAGCCAATCGCTGGTATAATCCCCAAACGAACAAAAGATAGGGAGCTCAAACAACATAGAAAAGTAGGTGTATTTTATATGTAGCATACATAGAGCATAAGATGAATAATATATACCCTTTTTATGAATGTAGCAAGCTAAGCTACAGTTTTTGCAAGTCTTCCTACTGCCAATCCTTCTACACAGGCATGGCAAGAATTACAGAACCATTGTGGTTTGAGGGGATCTCTAGAGGTCCTCTTGCTCACGCACCCTGCTGAAGCAGGGCCACCTAAAGCTGGTTGCCCTGAACCACGTCTAGAACATGGTCATGGGCATGTCTGTATTCAATTGAAGTGTGTTGAGATCCTGCTCCTTAATTGGGAGGTGTCCCTACCCACGGTAGGGAGGGGGTTGCAACTAGATGATCTTTAAGGTCCCTTCCAGCCTTTAACATTCTATGATTCATTCCATGATTGTGGCACTGCAGTTGTGTAATACTTAATAAATACTTGGGAACACCATAAACATTAACTTCATGTTATCATTCATCCAAACCTAGGATTAATATGATCTGAAACAGATGAATGAGGAAAACAGCTACTGTTTTAAATAGCTCGATTGTACATTTTCCAGGCAGAAGACAAACTAGCCGTAAATCACAGTTGGTCAGTTTAACGTGGCCTGCATAGTCCCATCAGAGTAAAACCAAATTCTGGAATCATTAGAACATCATAACATTTTCCATGGGTGTAATGTTAACCCAGCCACAGGAATGGAGAAGCACACTCTATATGCAGCTTTAAGTATCATTGCAGATCATTCCCATATTTATTAGAATGTAAAATATATTATTAGTTAAAAAAGGTGATGATTGCTTCATGTTGAAAAGGACTTAACAAAATAGATTACCCCTACATCATTAAGCATTGTATCCTAACATGTATTATGTGGCTCTTTTGGAAAAAAGGTGGTTGTATTCATGCAGTTGATAACAGAAAACCAATAAAATTCGTTCTACTCTCATTGCTGTTGTTTTAATATTATTATAATTAGTCCACATTACCAAGAGATGAAGACCATTTCCACACAAAAGCCACTTACCTTTATTTATTAATAATTAATATATTTTTCTTAAGACCTAAAAGAGTAATTTATTAATCAATTAATGGGTTTTCTTTAATACCCACCAGCGAAACTCTTCTAATTTCTTTTATATTTTTCTGAGATTAGGAATCAAAGCAAAGTCAGAATGTTGGTAATACCAATTTATATAAAGGCATTGTATTTTCAGTACTATCCTCCACCACATCCTTAACGTGTACCAGTATTCTAATTGGCTTTGGAGAGGCTTAGACTAGGTCTCCAGTGATTTTCTAGGAGTATCAAAATTCTGTTTTTATAATTGCTTCACTTTCTATTTCTCAGTATTTCATACAGTTTACTGATCTATATGTAGGAAACAGCACATAAATCCCCAAACCACTGCGAGAGACAGAGAAAACTAATGGAAGAGTTGCCTGTTTTAACTATTAACTAATTCTGTCGTTTGGTGGCTTTTTAAAAGGTAAAGTAAAAATTGTGCAGATTAATTAATAAGAAGGCAGACTTTCCAGCGTGAATTCCCTTGAAGTTGCTTTTTCTGCATCTGTTATTTTCCAAGGTAAGTTTATGACCTCAATGCATGTCACATGAGTGTGTCACACGGCAAAGCTTTCTTTCACCATTTTTTCCCCCTCCTTTGTTCAGCTGTACTGTCCATTTCCTTCAAAACACATTCTATCCAGAAAGAGCTTAGCCATTGTCATCAACATTAGCCAAGGAAAAGCCAAAAATGAGAAAAAATAATTTCTTGGTCTTAGTAGTGATGTAATAAGTCTCATAATTGTTCTAAGATGTGGTTTTTCCTCATAAACCTGCAGATCATAAAGAAAGCTGGTATCTCACATAGCCAAAAAAAAAAAAAATCCAACGTAAATATATGCACTTTATCAACCAAATTTGCTTTTATGCTCACATTAGGAATAGTAATGTAAAAAATATTGCTGGAAAGCACAATTCTCTTGGAGGTTCCCTATTAAGTCCTATAGCTACCACTGAAGACTTTGTGTCAGGATGTGTTTAGGTCAGGAAACGGACATGAGCAGTGGATTTTCCGAAACTTGCTAAGGGGTAATATTCTTTGCTTTGCTCCATAGCTAACTGCACTGTCATCATTCATAAATTATATTTAGGAACACATCCTTTGCTCATAGGGTCTTGTTTTACTATTCTAGAGAAAACTGTAGTAAATTCAATAGGAGTTTGCCACTGACTTTTATTGAGCCAAGATTCCATCCCCTGCATCAGACTTTTGCCTGTCAGGAAGGTCCTTTCAAATTTCTCTGGTATTGTAAAGGAGCTAAAGGTAGAGCCTGGGATGTTTGCACATGGTCAGAGTGCTGCCGAGGGCTTCTAACTCATACAATGATCAGAGCCTTAATGAACAGAGGATAAAGGGGGTTAAAATCCGTGTCTGGATCGGCAGCTGTGAAAATTCCTTGTGGGTATGTATATTTAAATTCACACCAGCTGAGGATCCAGAAAAAATATATTTGGATAATATTATTTTCTTAACTTTTACTTATTTTTTAAAGCAGATGAATAAATGGTAAGATATGAACATTATTTTTTTTTTTATTTTGAAAAATTTAACACCAAAGTCTTTAAATGTAGTAGTATAAGTCAGGGAGTAGATTCACAGTAGATTTACCGGTTCTGTCGGCTTTGTAATACCTATATCAAAATGAAGAAGATGGATTTTTTTGGGTTAAAGGTCTGAGAATGTTATCTTTGCAATATATAAATATGAGTTTTAAAATAATTTAATTCTATGCATGACTTTATTTAGTTTCTTTTGGTTTTTGTTCCTAGTGGTAGAACAGTGGAATAATGTAGGTGACTCTCTTTGATATGAGTAGATTTCACCCCATTCTCACATACAATTATATTTATCCATCAAGTGGAGCAAGGAGCCTTCTACTTTTTTTGCTAAGCACACTGAAGAAGTAAAACAAATGAATCATATGTATAGAAAAATAAACTTGTGTAATTTCCATAATATAAAAAATTAGTAAGTACAACATAAAAGGTATCAGTTATTATTTTATGTGTAATATCTAAACAAAGCTTACATGAGGGCCTGTCCTTGGGCAAGTATGTATTTTGGGTTGTCATTTTATAAAAAGTTGATTTTATAAAGATGATGTAAAAAGTGTTGCATGTCTTCTAGATAATGAGAACTATTTGCAGAATACAAAGTCTAACATTTCAAGAGCATAACAAAACTATAAAGAATTTACTGTATTAAGCTGCTTTTTAACTGGATTTTTTTTAGATCACACAATTTTGTCCTTGCGTTTATATAGAAATGTTGATGACATTTTTGCCATAGAAGAAAATTAATTTCAGTATTACATGAAGAGAGAATAATCTATGATATTCCACATTTATAAATAAACTAAACCCACAAATTAAAAAAGAAAATCCTATATCATTGAAAACAGATGCTAAATTGATGTGAATGGGTGTTAAAGAAAATCTAGGGCTCAATCAGTTCCAGAGTAATTTCTTATGCCCTCAGGAATGCAAAATGCATGCAAGTGCAAAAAGATTAATTTTAGCACATTAATTGTAAAGGAAAAGTACCTAAATATAGCTCATTTAAACAAAATTACAGTCATGTTTTTGATGGATTTATTATTATACTCTTTCTTTTATATAAGTGGAAATTTTAATATGAAGGAGTAATAAACTTTAGGAAAAATATTAGATATAGTTCATACTCTGTATTGGAATAAATGATCCTCTTTTCAAGAAAGAAAAGTTAGAATTGTTTACAGTCTTTAAGAAATTTTTATGTAGTTCTTCAATATTCCAGAAGGGAATCACTACAAATAATCTTTTATTATGTCTGTTCTGTATTAAATAAACTTAAACTTTGACTACTGCAGCTACTTCCTGTTAGTTTGCACCTTTTATTTAAGTACCTGTGTCCTTGTGGAGAGACACGACATTTACAGGCAACATTTCCATTACCCATTTGAACAGACTTTAAGTGAGGGTTTGTAGATGGACATTTCCAGGAAGTTTTGCTTCAGACTAGTTCCTGTTCAGTGTAGTGGAAAACGTGTCCATCCATGGTGGGAGCTCATGTAATGCTCTATTGGAGTGCCTTTCTCAGTTCAGTTTCAGGAGAAAGGAATCCAGTTTGTATGTTCCAAGACTTCTCGGTTCATTAACCAAGGACTTGACAGAGATTTTCTTTAAAGGTGTAGCCATGATCATTATCATAGAATCAGAGAATGGCCTGGGTTGGAAGATCATCAAGTTCCAACCTGCCTGCCATGGACAGGGATGCCACTCACTAGATTGGATTACTCAGAGCCCCATTCAATCTGGCTTTGAATAATTTCAGAGATGGGACGTCCACAACCACTCTGGACAGCCTGTTCCAGTGTCTCACCACCCTCACAGTTAAGAATTTTTTCCTAATGTCCAATACAAAACTACCTTCTTTTGGTTTGAAGCCGTTCCCTCTTGTTTCATCACTATAGGCCCTTGTAAAATGTCTGTCTCCAGCTTTCTTGTCATCTGACACATGTTAAAACTGTGCTAGGGAAACTTCTAGAAATTAAAAAGTATGGATGACTCCATGTCAGTGTTTGAGTCTGTGCCACAGCTTTTTCTAAGTTACTAATAAAGGCGTGCCCCTCTATGCCCTGACCCTGCAGAAATACCTAAAGAAAATTGCTGTGTTTAGAATCACCGAGAAGGAGGGAACAAACAATTTATTTGCTTATTTATCACAAAGGAAAAGATATTTCAGTTATTTTTTTAATCTCTAATTTGTCTTCTTTCTCAGAAAGATTGATCTTTAGTACTGCCATTTTAAAATGTGCAAAAGTAATGTTTTTCTTATCTCATATATATAGATATATTTTATACATATATATATATATATAGCACTTTCTAAGTGTGCTAAGCCTGACCCTTTGGAAAGCCCCATTCTCCACTTTCTCATAATGAGTTTTCTCTCCTTGCCCTCCTGAGAGGTTGGTTGGTCAATTCACAGCCTGATGCATATGCTAGAGTGAGAGTCTTCGGTTCCTAGCATCTGTGCTCGGAGAACAGAAGGCAGAGTGGGAACTCTTAGGGGGTCATAGCTCAGAATGAGACACTTCTTTGGAATTAATTTTATTGTCTTCAAAAATTTCTTTAAAAAGCCTTGAGTAGGTTTTCCTTTCTATTAGTTCAAAGAACCATAGATGTCACTGAGTCCATACTTAATGAATATATATTCTGTGACTTTTTTTCCACACACTGCATATAGTTTTGTCTGTACAGGATATTTTCCTGTTGTCAAACTGAGTTTCATGGGACAACAATTTGGTTTGGAAAAACTGATTGCTGACTGATATAAGGCTGAAGAAGAACAGTGAATGATGAACTTTTAATGATGGTATTTTTATGCATCCCCAAGAATATAATGCCCTGTGTTTTTTATTACATTATTTCCCACTGAGATCAATTCACACCTTAATTTCCAGTCACATTCCATCAGATTTTCCCCCGAATGAACAGATATTTACTCTGGTGAAATGTTTTGTTAATTCTTTTAAGCAGTATTTTTAAGTTGTCACTTTGTACATAAATCATCAATCAACACATAATTCTAGTTATTAAGGGTGTGTTCAAGGGTTTTGTTCATTCTTTCTTTTAAGCCTTTTTGTTATTAATATGACTTCTTACTGATATATTTATATAAAGGCAGGTTAGGCTAAAGACTACTTCTTAAACTTCCTCAGGAAAAAGAAAAGTGCAGACCTCTGCAATCACAGGCAACTTCTACAATCAACCATATCTAAGTTCTCATCTGAGATCATCCAATGTCACTTTTTGCACAAGAGCTTAGTTTGTCTGAGAGACATGTTGCATCCACTCATTTTTTCACACCATTCCTTTAGCATCAGTACCTCACTTTACACATATGCATCCCATGCACCTGTGATATTCCAGTATGTTTTCCACAAGGACCCCTACCCACACCTGCCTCTCAAAACCCATGCTGAATTTGCTAGAAAATCATGTTGTTGTTGGAAAAGAGAAAAAAAAACATCACCTGGAGCAGAAGTCATGAACACATTGGCAGTGTCTGTGATAATGTCCTTACTTAATGACCAGACAGTGTCAGACTGGACAGATTTCTAGCCAATGAGAATTATTACTCAAGGGTGGACTGCTGTTGCCCTTGGCTGTGAACATGGATTCCTGCACCACTTATTCTTCATGCCCCTCACCGAGATTTGGCAGGAGGCTTGTCATACACTGCACATGGCTGACATTTGCAGTTATCCTTTTCCAAAATCATCCTAGTGCTAATCCTAACCCTGCCCTCTTCCTGACAAGGAATGACCACCACTGACCCCAGCTCTCTCCCTATATACAGTGACACAGTGTGAAACTGGTGCAGCTGCACAGCAGTTGAGGACCATTGCCATTTGCCTCGTAAGTCAGCCAGCTGAGGGAATATTTTCAGCCAACTTACTCTTTGGTTCCCTGAGAAGGTGGAAATTAACTCTCTGCAGTGAGGATGAATAAGCATTCAAACATACCATGACACCTAGAAAACAGCAGAGTGTGCCATATAGGTCAGTAGCTATTGAAAACATCTAAGTAATCTGCAAATGAACAAACCTATGGTTAAGTGACTTTTGAGTAGATCTTGTCACTCTAGCAAAGTCTAGGTTCCTCTGCTGTTGCATAGCTTATTTCATGGTCAGGTCAATTTTTTCTTAGTTCTTTTCTTATAAACATAATACTCCAAGTAGCGTTCAGGGCCTTCTTACTGTTGGAGCAACTGTGCCTCCCACAGATTCTGTAAAATACATTTGTAGTTTAAGGTGTACTTCAAAATATTTTAAGGAATCTCTGCCTGGAGGACCTTCAGACAAAACCATTTCAACTCCTAATCTAAACCAGAAGTTTAACTCATATATGTCCAGCTGACCTTTCTCTTCAATGTAAGACATTATAATTTGTTTCCTCAGATAAAAGATACGCCTCATACTAAACTTGGGCTGGTATTGACTGTGACCAGGAATTTATATTTTCTTACTGGAAGAATGGGTCCTGTTGCAATCAGGATTAGATTTGGGTTAAATATTGGTAATATAAAAACTTGAAGAAACCAGTTAATTATTTTCTGCATGCAAGAGTTTGGAATAGAGCTGTTGTAAATACATTTTTTTAACTGTGTGTATAGTTCTTATTATAATTACTACTATGTTGGGACTTGCAAATCTAAAACTTGAGTCTAGTTTTTGTTTGAGACTGAGCAGCCTTCAGAGAGAAATCTGAAAAGAAATCTGGAGTCAATTGCAGTCAACAACTTATGTTCCCTTCACTGGATGGGTGGTTCTCTTGGCTAGAATTATTTTTGAGGTTAAGGTTATTTGGGGGAATGCAATAACTGAAGAGCCCATTTCCACATCTGGTGCCTTACCCTCAGAATAAGGAAAAAGAGTTGTTTTAGGACAATACTTTGTGCATTTTTTCTTATAATTTGTTCCATGACCTTGGTTAAGTTCAGCACTTATGTCTGGGCTCCTGTTTTGGAATGTACAGACTGAAGTAGGCTACATGTCTCAAGATTTAGGAAGAGTAATGTTAAAGGACACTTGCTGCTTTTTGTCTGTCCTGTTTGCTGGAGAGTGGCAATCCCTGACTATTGCTGGGTTTAGAGTTAGGGCTGGACTCAAGAGTCTGAGGGTTGGAAACTGAATGCTTGAAGCTGCACACTCTTCAGCATTATGCAAAGGAATTTTATTGCCTGTGTATTGTGTCTTTTTAAAATATCTTTTTTCAGTCTTGTTTTTTTGTTGGTTTTCATTCCTGGGCAACAGCAGTCAAGTTAGGTTCAGGAAAGGGTAGCTTGAGGTGAATGTTCACTGTCTGGCTGGGATTTGTCTTTGGCTGAGGCTAGAGTGGTTTGAGAATTTAAATATTGCATGTCTCATTTTGTTTCTGAAGGATTTGGGAAATTAGGGATCAGAAAGTGACTTGTTTGTTTGGGATCAAAATATTTTTCTCGCTTGTTTTCAGTGAATGCTGACAGCCAGGTAAAACTGGGTTTAGACTGGATAACCTAAGGACTGCTCAGATTATGTGGTCCTAACAGCTGGAAGTAATAGGCATGGGCTAGAATAATTAGGGTTAGGGTAGACAGCATAAATTATGAAGAGCCATACTGTTTATAATATAACATAGAACCTTCAGAGATTGGTGTTTATCATTACCAAGAGATTATTTTCTTTGCTGTAGTCAGATATGGTTTAGAGTTAGGCATAAAAGCTGAATAGAGCTCGGGTAACCTCTGTATCTCATGACGCATGGAGCTAAAGAGAGCACATGGAAGTCCATATGCTTTTTTTCTCTTTCTCAAAACCTGTAGAGATCAGTTCCCTAAGTTACTGAAAGGCAGTTTTTTGGTACTGGTACTTTTGTATTTGTATGATGCACAAAAAGATATGTTCTGCCAAACAGTTTCCTTTGTATCCTGTACATATCTTAATCCACTTTTGTGATCCTTTTGGGAGGTGAGCCAACCATGTTTCTTTGAAAAGCATTTTGTTTAAAAGGTACATATCTCTACAATTTGATATTGATCTGTACAGTTTGTTAAAGATAAGTTTGTGCAAGATTTGCCTCCTTTTGTTCTACACATGCCTCAGATTTCCTCATGAATGCTTCAGTTCTTGAAACACAAATTCTCATTATTCTAGAATAAAACAGTGCTTTCCTCATTGTGCTTCAGGGCTCACTTTACTTCCTTTCCTTCCTGCGCAGTTTTTATTCCCTCTGGTGCCCATGCACAGGGATAGATACCCACAGACATGCCTAGCACTGGAAAGTTCATTAAAAAAATTCCTTCCAAGAAATATCATAGAATCGAAGAATCATAAAATGTTAAGGGATTGGAATGGACCTCAAAGATCACCTAGTCCCAACCTCCCCTGCCATAGACAGGACAGCTCCCACTAGACCAAGCTGCTCAAGGCATTATCCATCCTGGCTTTGAACACTGTCAGGGTTGGGATGTCCACAATTTTTCTGGGCAACCTGTTCCAGTGTCTCACCATCCTCACAGTAAAGAATTTCTTCCTAATATCTAACTTAAATTACCCCTCTTTCAATTTATACACATTATTCCTTGTCCAGTCACTATAGCTCCTCATAAAGAGTCCCTCTTTGGCTTCTCTGAGTTGTATTCACACATTATTTGCAACAACGGGATGTAGTACAGAAACCTCCATACCTGTTAAGTATTACATAAAATGGACAATTTCACACATGCACTCTACCCATGCCTTATCTTTTCTTTGTTTATTAGCATTGACACAGCCCAGATGTCCTTTTTCCACAAGAAAAAACTTAGTTTCCTCTTCCCATTACTCACTGGAAATCTGTCAGTGGAAATAGATATCATGTTCAAATTCATGATAATTGCTTTAAGAAATAGCTTAAATAAAACCAAGAACTTAAAAAAAATGGAATTTAAAAGGGGAAAGAATCCTTTCAACAGAAGTATATGCAGGCAATGGCATAAGTGCTAAGACTGTCAGAAATTTCAACTCCCAATGCAAACCAGTCCATGATCCATGAACTGTAAGATGAATCAAAGTGACCCATGCAGGCAAGGGAGGACTTTGCTTTCTTCTATTGCAAGTTAAACGAGGTCTCCAAATCAGTAACGAAGGATGCAAATACTGTTTTGAAATGGTTTCAAGCACTAAAAACAAAGCAAAGCTTGGAAACAAAAGTCTATTTGTGATAAGAGTGATCAGAATACTAAATGCATTTTCTTTCTCTGCACTCTGATAAAACATGTCATGAGGAGTTTTGATATGAAAATAGCAGCTGTTTATATTACAGAACTGCAAATGTAGACTTTCAAAATGTCAGGAGCCAAATGTATTCTTTGGAGAGATTAGTGTAGTATATATGGTATAACAGGGAAGTGTATTTCGCCACTGCATTTCTTTGATCTTGTGAGTGCTTTCACAACTCTTTTTTTCCTTTTGTTTCTTTCAGTCATGAAGCCATAAACCCAGATTTATGATGGTATTAGTGTTTTGCCACAGAATGATTGGTATGTCCCAGATTCCGCCTTGTGGGATAAACATGAGCAACTAAGAAAAAAATTGTCTGAAAGGGATGCAATTTTTCTAAAAGAAAAATATTTTAAATAATATTTAAATGGGAAAAATTAAAATCAAGACAGGTAAATATTAGTTGTGGGATGTTTGAAAATACTATTTATTTTGATAAGGATTATTCTGCAAGATTATTAATTGTTCATTCTGTTGTTTCTCAAAGATTTTATTGAGAATATAGAAAACTTGAGACTGTACTGAGAAATTTATACAAGAGGACAGCAATGAAGCCTCACTTAAATCAATTATACTGTCATTCATGTATTTTTATGTTCGGTGCTCATGTTTGTACGTCCCTACATTTGAATCCTCAAGAAAAAAAAAGAAACTTTGGAATTATAATGGAATGTTTGAAAATTTGTGTTTCCATGAACCATACATAACAACATTTTCAAATTCAGACTCTGTGAAATGGAAAAGTTCCAGAAAGCTTTTCAGTTGATTTGGGATAGAAAGCCAAATCGCTGGAATTAAGTATAGGATTTATGATGGATTGTAGTATAGGAAGCCCTGCCTTCTTTGAGTGGAGATAACAACATACATATAAAGGATTGATTAATAAGTCCTTCTGAATAAACACTTGAGCGTCTTTCAAAGGTGAGGAAGACTGCTAATAATGTGTCTTGCAGTGAACTTAACCTTACATTTATATTTATACTTACATTTATAAATATCGATATTCATATTTAAAATGTTCTTATTTCATAATGTCTTTTTGTTTCCTGGAATATCTGAAAAATATGTCTTGCACTCTGATTCTAAACAGTATTTGTTTTTGAAATTTTTTTACTTTGTTGCAGGAGAGAAATTCCAAATTCAATGAACACTGTAACAATGTTCTGTCCTTCTTTTAGATACGCTTTACTTTTGGGTCATCTGCATCCCTTTCAGTATTAATGGAACCAAAGAGAATGTGAATTATTAATGTTTTATAATCTTTGTCTTGAATTCTTAGCAGTTACACACTTATGAAAAGACTGATGATGGGTGTGAAATCAGAGACAAGATTTTTTTTTTCCCCCAAAAGTCATTTGCCAAAGAGAACACTCAAAAATCTCTTCTCTGCTGAATGAGAACAGCACTAGATCAGGAAATGAATAAGTATGTAAGAAATGATTTTTAAGAGAAAATAAATGGATTTTGTACACATTTGGACTTGTGCAAAGTGAAAATGAATGTAGCCACTTGTCTGAGTACTGATAAATCCACTACTCACAGTCTGCCAGATCGATCTCTGCTCTTGGACACTTAATTTCCTACAGTTAAACTGGAGTACACAGCTGCAGTCTCTCCAAGGGGTTATCACCTGATGTTTGCTATGAAGATGGCTCATAAAGTTAGTTGCTCAAAAGTCATAATTTTCATCCAATAGGGAATTCCAAAAGTTACCAGGAGATCTGATAAAAAAGAGGCCCAAAAAACCTAAACACCTAAATATTTTTTTTACACAGCATTAACCTTATCTATGAGAAATATACAATTCCAGAAGGGTGGTAGAACAACATTTTTACCAAAATGTTTTTTATGTTTTTCATAAATGAGAGCTATTTTCCTAGCATTATATTTTTAATAGGCAAGAATTTTCCTATGGAAAAATACTTAATCATCTCCACTGATGAGAAGCAGTTTCTGAGAAATATAAATCTCATAACATTTTTTTATTGATAATAACATTTTAAATGGCAGCTGAAATAAAACTAATTAAAGGTAAATCCAAAATCATAGTGCAATAATCTGCAGGTGAGGTTGAGTGCTGAATGAACAAGTGTGTATCTTCCATCATATCATATAATATAATATCATATTATATCACATCAAATCTAAACTTTTAAAGACACGCTTTGATAGGTGAGATATTTATTATACCAGCTAATTTTAATGAGGTTTCAAACCCCATATAAAAATCTTAGAAAATAAAGAGAGTGACAAATAACCCTAATATTACTGTTCTAAAGGAAAACGACAACAGGTAAGTATCAACTAAGATCATCAGTCTTAGCCAAAAAGTGTCAGCCAGAAGAATCTCATCAGTAGTAAGAAAAGTGGAAATCTGAAGAGCAGGATTCGTAAAG
Source organism: Origma solitaria (assembly GCA_013397895.1). NCBI lineage: Eukaryota > Metazoa > Chordata > Aves > Passeriformes > Acanthizidae > Origma > Origma solitaria. Next base: position 570,105 of record VZRL01007178.1, on the reverse strand, counting down.
GTATTAGAAATATCAGATAATGCTACCCTCAATTCTGAATTTAGGGTAGTTTAACCTTAAATTAACTTCAAGTTCACTCTCAAAATAAAAACAAGGCACACATGAATACGCACACCATCAATCCACTTACTCCTAAAATAATTTGCAGATGTAATTTCACAGAGAAACAAGAGCATTTCACAGACTGTTTAGTTAATTAATAATCCAGACGATGCTTGTAGATTACAAAGCTTTTAAATTAAAGTAGGTCTCAGAGATATTACTTATGTTGCAGATTTTAAGTCAGACTAATATTTCAACCAACTAAAGTATGTGCCTACAGTTATGGTCCTATGACAATATCAGTAGGAAATGGTTACAAATAAATGAAGGAGCAGCAATAGTTGTGCACAAATGCAATGCAGCATGGTTCGTTTCTTACAAAAAAACAGTTTTTGCAAGGACATTGAAATTCTGTGTAAGTAGCTAAACTGAAAAAAGATGGATTTCAACATCGGAAGATAATCTGATTTCATCCACATGGATTTATTTTTTAAAATATCGGACAATGTGAAATATATATGGTCAATTGCACAGAAGGAAATTATCATCAGATGATAGATCAGAAAATGAAAAAAAAGAAACTTCAGCTAACATTTCAAACTAGAAAATTTCTTATGCTACCCTTTTACTAAAACTCACTTCTGTAATTAAATTTTAAGAAATTGTATTTCCTATTTAATTTTTTCTGTAGACCCAAACACTCACATATACTTATGTCTAGTTAGGACTTCAGGAAATTCTCAGCCAATATTTAACAAATGATTTAACTTAAATGAAGCATCAGAAATGCCCCAAGTTCACAAAAGCCTATTCCATTGAAATGTTCACTTTAGAGCCAGCAATGCTTGACTAGAGCCTAGGCATTTCCTCTTTCATTAACATTTTCCTTTCTGTGGCATTCAGTGTAGAATTTCTGACTACTGTTCCTCATATTTTCTTGGCCTGCTTCTCGTATTTAATTTTCATTTGCTGCTAAATCATTCAGCTTTTTACTACTGCTGTATAAATATGTGTTCAACCTTTCTGCTTGCAGTTGGTGGAAACATATATTACTGAAATGCTATCCTCCCAAACACATCATGTTTTCCCCATATGTGCCCTTGCATCCTGCTCGTTTTAGACCTCTGTAAGGCTGAGATTTTGTTCAAAGTTTGGATTTGGATCTGGGTTTATTTTTAAGTAAAAGAATAATTCAGGCAAACACTGCGGTTGTTTTTGAAACATCTGTTAGTGTCTTCTGTGGATCTTTGTGTCAGACACAGTGCTGTCTCTGCCTGAAGAACATCAGAAGTGCATTCCCAAAAGACTAGTGTGTGTTAGTGGCGTATGAATAACTTGGAGGCTTTCTGTGACAACAAGGGATTATGCTAACTTGTCTCATGGCTAATTCTTGCTTGCCAGCAGAGCACTAGTGTTTGCCCATGTGGGAATAATTTTTCCCTGAATCCTGTCAGCTACCAGTGCTCAGACTGAGTCTAGAATATTAGTGGGAAAGACACATGACCTTCTGTGAAGTGAGAATTTGTTTCACATCTCAGACACTTAACGGACTTGTGTATATACAATAACTTCTTTAAATATGTTATTTCTGGAGAAACAGAGTGCCCTCTCCTTGTAAAACCTGGCAATTTTGCTTTTAGTAGACAAAATTAATGGAGAGTTAACAAGCAAAGGCTTAGTTTTCTATTACAGAACTGGGGAAAATGTTACAGAAAAAACCAGGGGCAGGATCGTTAACATGACGGGTTAGAATATACTTGCAACACTTCACCTGTCTCTCCCTTAGGGTTTTTCCTAGCTCTGGCTTAGTTAGCACAGAGCAAGAGTCACTCTGTTCTAGAGATATATTTATCAGCATCAAATGCCCAAACCCTGAAAATGTGGGTCTTTTCTATGCCTAAGAGTTACCACATTATTCTTGAACCCACATGAAGTTTCAGTGTGCCCTGGGAGCTTTGTTTCCCTTTACATTATGATTTAGGGAAATCAGTCATAAGGTAACTTTGATTATTAATTCCTATTATGAGAAGGAACAAAAATTTTCTTTTTAGTTTGATTAGTTGACTTCCTATGATATGCAAGAAGCTGTTTGGAACATTAATTCTCATCTGTTTTACATTCTTGCTTAGGAATTCAATTGAATTAGGGTGTTAGCTGACTCCTCCCTTCTCAAACAATGTGATGTCCACTGTGGAAACTTTTTCTCTTGGCTTGAAAGACCTTGAAAAATGTGCAGAAGGAAAAATATTAATTGTACAACTACTCGGTTACACCATAGATTGTGACACATCTTTTGTTTCTCATAGTAATCCTTTAAAATAGAAAAATAATACAGATCAACTATTTAACACATGAATTACTTTGTCCAGATTACTCCCTCCCATCTGCCTTTTTATTGACTATGTTAATCCCAAAATTGCATCCTGTTAGTTCTTGAAAGGGATAGGTAGAGCATGCAAAATTTTTGCCTTGGCATTAGCATGAGGAGTAGGTACATCTAAAAGCAAGAAAGATTAAGTAATACTCATAATCTTATATAATGTGTAGAACATTTCACTTACTTACAACTTCAAAGAGTAAAAAATAAAAAATCCAACAAAAAGTAGACAGGAAGGAAAAAGTTATGTACCTTGGACATCATGAACATGTTTTAAAATATTTGGCATTGAAGTTTTCTTATTCCATGTTCCTGCTTATAGAATAACCTACAAAGAGCTAATAATTCTTCATTAAGTTGTGCAAAGTGCTTCCATATATGGGTGTCTCTTGTCATGTGCCTTGAAGAGGGGCTTGGTTATCTGATAAACAGAAAAAAAATGAGATTGGAAAAGGCTTCTGAAGACCTGAAAGACTTAATACAGGATTTGCATAATGCTTTGTGATAAGGGCAAGTTCATGTGTTCATGGCAAGTACCATGAGAAGATGCCCTGGAATGGGATCATATGGATAGGTGGTTTATATAGGACCACTGTTTTCTTCCTGTGCTTGTTTAAATGAATATTTGTTAATGAACATTTATATAAAGATGAGACAGTTATTTATGTATATTTTTTCCACTTGTGTCAGAAATCTGTGATCTCTGATTTTATCAGAAGTCCCTAATGGCTGCCTCAGTCAGCACCTTTTCTACCCATTTGTTTCCTGCTGCATTGGTTGTAACTACATGTTTGTACTTGAAAATGAGTAAAAGTCTTTACAAAGCTGTGGTACAAGAGCTCAAGGTAAGAACTGTATTTTCACCTCACAGAGTTCATTCAGTCTGACAGCTCTTCAGAAAAAAATAGTTGCTGAGCTAGAAGTACCATCTGAAACTTCTACTGGGAATGGCAGGTGAAGACTTTGGGAAAAAGAAGTATAAAGTTATGTTTTAGTACCAGAGGAATATGTCTTCTGAGTAGCTTCAGATCATTAGCCACTGGTGTCCAGAAGACCATACTACAGTTATAGAGGTACTAAATGTGAACCGTGTGCCTTTGGTTGCCTTGATTTAGGAGCACATCATGCTGCTGTCACCCTTCATGTGAGCAGCAGTGCCAGCCTTTACACCAGGGCAGTCCCAGCAGTCAAACGCTCTGCTGCTTCAGATTTTTCCCTGCCATTCCCAGAGGGTTTTTGATCCTGGTTCACCTAAATGATCCTGACCCCCACCTGAAGGCTGATGTCCTGGCCAAGCCTTGGCTTGTCCTCATCCCCAGGGAAATTCATGATGCACAGGGCCAGAGCTGCCCCTGTGGCTGTGGCTGCCCTGCTCCGGATGGGGCTGGACACCTCTGATATCCCAGGGGAAGCCTCACCACTCCCAGCATCCTCCCCACAGGAAGCCCAAGGCCTCTGGATGAGAAAACCAGACATATAACAAACATTAAATTCCATTTGAATCTTTTCTGCACATTCACTGGAGATCCTTGTAGATGTTTGTTGCGCCCTGGTTTAGAAGTTTGCCATCAAGAGAAGTAAAAATCCAAATATATTTTAACCAAAATGAATTTTACAAGAAATAGAAGGAATGAAACTAAAGCTAAAATACAGAGTTCTCCATGAATCTTATCTAATTTGTTCAAAAAAAGTGCTTTACTATAAACTGCACTAAATATGTCTATGTCTAATCAAAACAAAAAGAACCTTTAATTTCCTTACTTAAAAGAGGCTGACTCTCTTGATGAAAATTAATGAATATCACAGAATCGCAGAGTATCCTGAGTTGGGAGGAACCCACAAGGATCATCAAAGTCCAACTCTTGTCCCTGCACAGCACCATGCCCAAGAGTCACACCATGTGACTGAGAGCATTGTCCAAACACTTCTTGAGCTCTGTCAGGCCGGTGCTGTGGTCACTTCCCTGGGGAGCTGTTCCAGTGCCCAGCCACCCTCTGGGTGAAGAATCTTTCTCTAATATCCAACCTAAACCTCCTCTGACAACCTCAGGCCATTCCCTTGGGTCCTGTCCCTGATCACCACAGAGATCATTGTCTGCCCCTCCTCTTCCCCTCAGAGGAAGCTGTAACTGCAGTGAGGTCTCCCCTCAGTCTCCTCCAGGCTGAACAGACCAAGTGCCCTCAGCTGCTCCTCACACAGCTTCCCCTCAAGGCCCTTCCCCATCTTTGTTGCCCTCCTTTGGACACTCTCTAACACTTTAATGTCTTTCTTACATTGTGGTGCCCAAATCTGCCCCCAGCACTCGAGGTGAGGCTGCCCCAGGGCAGAGCAGAGTGGGACAATGGCCTCCCTTGCCCGGCTGGTGATGCTGTGCCTGATGCCCCCAGGACACGCTTGGCCCTCCTGGCTGCTAGGGCACTGCTGGCTCATGTTCAACTTGCCATCAGCCAGGACCCCCAGGTCCCTTTCTGAAGCACTGCTTTCCAGCGTCTCATTCCCCAGTCTGTATATCCAGGGCTGCCCCATCCCAGGTGCAGCATTCAGCACTTTGCCTTGTTGAGCTTCATGTGGTTGGTGATTGTCCAGCCCTCTGATTTATCAAGGTCTCTCTGCAGGGCCTTTGCCTTTGAGCAAGTTTACAACTCCTCCCAGTTTTGTATCATTTCCAAACTTTCTCAGTGTCCCTTCCAGTCCACCTCCAAGTAATTTCTGAAGATGTTGAAGAGGTCAGGGCTGGTGATGGAGCAATGAGGAACCCCACTAGTGACAGGTCACCAGTCTGATGTCACCCCATTCACTGTAACCCTTTGTGCCTGACCTGTGAGCCAGTTGCTCATCCATCACAGGATGTGTTTGTCCAGCTGAATGCTGGGCATTTTGTCCAGAAGGGTCCTGTGAGAAACAGTTTTAAAAGCATTACTGAAATCCAAAAAGATCATATAAGCTGGCTTCCCTTGATCACCTAGGTGGGTTATCTTATCATAAAAGAAATTGTACATTCAATTTAATCCTTCTACCCTCTTCCAGAAAGGAAATTTATTTTCTTTCCCTTGTTCACGACAACTACACAGTTTATTCTGGAGTTTGGGATGGTCCCTGTGTCAACTGCCATTGCATTTCCTGGGTTCAGCCCATTTGTGACTTGGGTCTCTCCAGCTCTTGTGATACAGTTTCCAAATACATTTCCAATATAGTATTACAGTAGTAGCCACTTCATTTATGAATAGAAGAATTTAATAGAATGTGCATACTGTGCCATATAGTATCAAGGCCAGGTAAGGGACCACGGTACTGTGCAGTATGGAGGGTTGTTTCAGCTCAGACTGAAATCAGAAGTCTTTTACTCAGTATAGTGCTTAGGACAGGATCTTACATAAGTGGTAAAACAAGAAGACTGATTCTAAATATTTTTATGCTTGCAGAAAAGAAGTGACTAAATACATATTTTCAATGTCAGAAGAGCAAAGAAATAGACTAAAAATGTTATGCAGTACTTGTGCTAAAACCAATATTTTTCATAAATGATTGCTTGAAACCTTCTCCCAGAAATCTGGCATGAAGCACAGCTAGTGTTTATTTGTATCTACAATCCAAATTATTAGTACAGAGTCAATATTATGTACACTAGAAATATATAGCATAAACTATAGAAACAATTCGGCGCAATCTCTTCAGCGTATGTATTTAGAGTCTCCTTACCAGTTGTGAAGTAGTTGTAGGTACAACCTGTATTCCCCAAAAGTAGTTATTTTGGGTTTATGTGGGGGGTTTTTTTGTTGGTTTTTTTTTTTGTGTGTGTGTTTGTTTTAATAAGGAAGAGTAATAGAAATCTTTAGATAATCCCAAAATTCCTAAATTATGAACAGTGTTCAGTATTTTCTTTCATCCTTCATTTTTCAAGTATGATTTTCATTCAGGCTACTCTCCTTACAGACTCTCCTGCAACATTCTTTGTAGTTCTTGTTATGGAGAGAGGCAAAACCAAAAAATATCAGGTTAGATCCATTATTTTAAAGGGAGAGACTGATACCATAAATCATAATTAATAAAAATACAAATAATTACTTCAGTTTTGCCCCTTTATATCACTAAAGATGGCATAAGAGTAAAGGGTTGAAATGTTATTAAAAGATCTAGAAATATATTTGATACTTAAATACCCTTAGAGAATATTTGCCCTTTCTTATCTATCGAAACCTCTGACCTGTAGATGAACAGAAACACACCCATAAAGAATGACTGCTGTGACAGCATTCCATCCCAAGCAGAAAGTTCACATTTCAAGAATACCTTTGTAGACAAAGAGCTGGACAGAAATAAAAAAATCTGTTTGCAACAACTGTTGAGGTCTTAAATCTTGATTTTCTTCTTAGAACAAAACCAAAACCTTTCAAATATTTTCAGGAAAGGAAATTGTGGTGAAACATCTGTTTTCTGATCAGAAAGGTCAGCTTTTGAATTCATGCCTCTTGCCACTGGAAACAATCCAAGAATCTATCCTGGACACTTGAAATTTCCCACTGTAGATGTTGTCAAAATCAATATTTCTCTAAAAGACATCCTGCTTGCTTTGAGGCAGATGCTTGTATTTACCCAAACCAAAGAAACAAGTTGTCAGACCTGTGGATGAGTTGGAAACAAACTAGGTGAAAAAGATGGGAGTGGGATAGGAACTTTGATGTTAGCAGTGTGGCGTAACTATTCCCCAAAAGAAAGTGTGCAAGTGAGGAGCCAGGGCCATAGACAAGAGTGATCATCCAGGGTCAAATTCCATAATCACTGTAGATTCCTGCTGCATGCAACTCTTCATGCCGCCCCTAATGAATAGTATTTCCCTTTTAAGCTTTATAAAATACACATACTGACACTTGGTAATTCAAGTTTATTGTTGTAATTGGGTCACACAAACAACAGACTTTAATAAATTTAAAGTTATTAGCAGAATGTGTCAAGCACCAAGGCAAATAGCTAGAGCTGAGTATGCTCTTTTTATTTCTTTAGAATAAATGCACTATGAAATTTTACTGAAAAAAATGTAAAACTAGATTTTATAGAGGGCTCAATGGGGCAACACATTCTTGGATTTTACTGAAGCCTTACATTGTCCTCAGCTTCTCAGACAGCATGTTTCAGTTACCTCTGCATTATTCCAAATAACTACTATGAACAGATTCTGGTGAAGACTTATATAACATTTATAGTTCTCAGCAAACCAGTATTCCCACCAGATTTTCTCAGTTTTTTCACATTTAAAATTCCTTTGTGCTTGAATAAATGTTGAGTCAGGTCTACTTAGGTTAAGCAAGAGATTTTATGGGAAAGCATATGCATTGAGCTAACAAAATTTCAGCACTTGATTAGAGGCAGAGATCAAGTTTATGATTCAATTTATTCTGCTATATCTTAATGCTGTATATTGTAGCCTTTACTAGTTCCTCATATGAGCATACTCTCCCTCATTCTAAAGTACTGTAAGTGATGCCATCTCACTTGACTCAGGAATGCCTGATTCTTTTGCAATACTAAAGCGGTTTTTTGTACGTGCCATTCTAAGTATTGCTAATATTGTAGAATGCTTTTCAGAGGACTCTGTTTCTCAGTGTCCCTGCTGATGATTGCAATAAGGTTGAACAGGTTGGGAAGATACGGTGTTTCAGCTGGCCTTGGGACATGAGACACAGCTGTTCCCAAGCTTTATGAGTTCCTGAGTTATGCAAGCAATTTGTCATGACACACATAACTTAATATTTTGTTTTTTGTATGACCCTGCTGAAGCTGAAATAAAATTGTTAGGGACCTGGATGATTTTGGCTGCTTTTGGCAGGCAGAAGGGAGTGACTCTTAAGATAAAGTGGAAACTATCTTCAGGAGCATGTCATAACCAAATGCCAGCAAACCACAGGAACTAATCCATAGGTAAAGGCCAGCTCAAAAGCGTATTCAGAGCCCAGTCTTCCCCTTAGCATTGTCCTCCTGTTTTGCCCAAGAGCTCTTTCTATGATTAGTGAGGAGGCAAAGCAGAAAGGAGATGGTGTTAAATCCTAACATGATGGATATGTTTCTTGTGTCTTGTATTACGTAAGTTTCCATAAGAAACGATTCTGGGAGTCCTTACATGAGCTGAAGTTTTACAATAAATTCAAATATACATGAATAGAGATCTGTGATACTAGACTGCTCTGTGTGTCTCTGTCCTCTTAGTAGGTGCTGGGAGGAACTGCGTTTGTGGTGGCCTGTAGGGTACTATGGCATTTTCTTTATGCTTTGGAAATGCACTGTTGTGCTGGCATTGTGTTAATGCTCTTCAAACCTCCACAGAGCCTCCTTCTCCTGCAGTCTGATAGGCATTCTGCTGGAACAATGCCTATACAAAGGGTAAAAAGTAGACTCAGACATGCTCTTTCTGTAGAAAGAAGGAGCTGTAATTTTGCTTGGTGGAGTTTACCACATGCAGTGCTGTGGAACAAGAGAAACATATCTAACTTTTCCCCTTTCACTATATTTTCAAAATACACAACTTGCACTGAAGCCATTTAAATTCTAGTTAAAGGAATTCCCCTTAGCTCAGCTTGACCAAAGAAATGCTTGTTACTCTTATTTCACATTATTTTCCATTTCCCAACTGTCCTTCTGTGTGAAACACCAGGAAGATCTTTTGGTTGTTAGGTTGCAGGTGGTGAGGAGGAGGAAAATGAGGCAAAGATAAGGGAGGAGAGGCAGTCACTTGACTTGGTGGGATAGGGGTGATTTTGATCTGGGAGCTGGTGGAAACTGAGCTTCTGATTCAATCTCTTGCTGCTGAGACAGCCTCATGTGCTTTTTCTTTAATATGGTTTGCCAAGGGCATGTGGCTTTACTTCCAAGACACATTTTCTTTCTTTCAGCTTATGTTAAATGTTACCAATGGAAAGGGAAGCAAATAGGAGGTTTGTATTAACTCTTTAAGGAGAAAATTATATTTGCAAAAAGCCCAAATGGATTCTGTATTTGTCTCTGTTTATCTAAGAAAACTTTCATTAGTTTATTTTTAACACATTTCTAAAGCAACCAAACAGTATTTTGTCTTTGGAAATACCTGATAAACAATTAAGGAAAACTCACATAAATAAAATTCTTTGACTAATACTGAGATTAAATGGGAGGAAGATGCTGTGCCCCTCACACTCAGCTTTGTTTGCTCAACAGGCTTCCAGTGTTGTGGTTCAGTGTTGAGGTTGTGAGGACTTTATCACGCAGATTGGGGGACAATTAAAAGAAAATAGAAGGATTTGCAGAAAAGCACATTTCTGCAATGCATTATGAGAGTCAGTCTCAATTCTTTCTCAAAAGAAAATACCACAGAAAAGTTAAGGTCACAGGTGAAACTATAGGTATGCATTTGTGGTGTATTCTACGCAGATATGAGTTGGTTCAGAAGAACAGCAGCCAATCATCATATTAAAAAACCAGTTCAGCCCAAGCCCAAGGTAATACACCCTGCTTGACAGCAGTGGCCTGACTGGAGCTTCAGAGTTACCAGTCTACAGTGGCTTCACATGCAAATGACTTGCCATATATCAAAGTGACCTTGTAGAGCAGCACATTGGTGTGGTCTGACTGCAGGACACTGTGGATTCAACTAACTGAGATTCTGAACGTGTAATTCGTATTCTGCCATCAGCTGGACACTTAGAAGGTCCTTTCACATCTAAAACACTGCTGAGCTCTGTTTCTTCATGATGTGTGTTTGGATAAAATACTGGGCTTGAGTGGACAGTCAAAAGAGAGGTCCCTCTCCTCCTTATTTACCCTTTAAAATATTCTCTTCTTCTCTGCTGAGTTCCCATTAAAGTTTCAGTCGAAAATTTTGTCTATTTCAAATTCACTGAATTTCTCTTATGGAAAATAGCTCTTTGGGAACCTCAGTTGTGCTTTCATTGTCCCAAAAATCGTACTGTTAATCTCCCTGTGCATTAGTGCTCTGTCTTTCTGTCAGGCTGCAGAAGACAGGAAAGCCTCAGCAGGTATGTAGGGCTTCATGCATATGTCTGAAGATAGCTGGGATTCCTACATACCACTATCTTAAAAATAAACACCAGACACTCCTACAGGATTTTCCTTACAATATATTGCTTCGGCTGCCCCTCAGCTATCTCACTTAACACATAGTTTACCAACACATAAAAACTTTTGCTTGGAAACAATTTGTATTCTTGTCTTTGTCCTAATTTTAAATCCCCTTTATTTATGCTATACCACTAGCAAAAATATGTTCCTTATCCTGTGCTATCATTTTCAGTACAGAACCTCTTTCAGAATTATTGCTCTGGGCTTTTGTTGATTTCCGTAGTTCTAATTAAGTTCTTTCGCCTTTTCTTACCAACTGATAAAAGCCATTAAATAAGCCATTTCTACTTGAAAACGGAAGTTTGTCTCTTTGTGACCCTGTCCTCTTTACTGCTTAAACAACGAGGCTAAGGAAGAGTTTAAGCCCCAGGCAACATGGTTATTATCTACATAGTGCGCACTTGGAAAAGTCTCATTCTCCACTGTTCATTGTTTGTTTCTATGCCAACTGTGTACATTATTGACAGGAACCTGTATCTTTGTACAGACAGCATATTTTATTTAACCACTCTGCCTTTTCCTCTATTTATCATTGTCCTTTATGCAATACCATTTGATTTTAACTGGCATATTTTGAATCCTATTAAAATTACTTTTTCTACTCTCATCAGCTTGAAAACTGAAATCTGCCACAGCCCAATAAATTGTTCCATGCAGCTGGATTAGATCTGCTTAAGAAACACCATGTGTTTGTCAGTATCTTCATGTGGGTAGTGAGTTGAACCCTCACAATACACTGGTGCCAGTGTATCAGGCAGGAAACAGTTTAAAAAAGGGATAAAAGAGTCTCTTTAATATCAAATTATAAATACTTCTACCAATATGGTAGGGCATGACTTTGGCTAACACAGGACCTGGACCCCAACCTCCCCCTCCAAGCTTACTGTGGCTGCCAATGTCATGAGCCAGACAGAAGCAAGGGACAAGCCTTGTCTCTCAGGCTTAACTCCCTTTACTTGGGGGCAGGACCCTGGCGTGGTTGGTATCTCTCTCACAAACACTTCCCTGCTTTGGGAGTTGGTACAGTCTGAGGCTGATCCCAACAGGCAGTTGCCACAGTGGTTTGGAATCTAAGCATTTGACCTTGTAGACATGGCCAACTCATGCCCTACGGCCAAAGGATGGACTCTGGAACTACTTGGTCTGTATAGTTGTTTTCCTCTTCCTTTTGTTGTATTTTTTTTTCCCAATCTGCTTTTCAGCTCTCAGGTGAAGAAGGAAATGCAAATCAGCTTTCTATCAATTTTCAGCCCTGTTTCTTTGTCACCAGGCTATTTGTCTTTTAAGCAAATCATACATGTGGCTTCCATATATGTTACATGCATACACAATTTTATGTAAGATTTGTAGATTATTTGCTTTCAATGCCTTTGAGTATCCATGGAAATCTACTGGGTTGTTAGAAAGTAACAAATTTTGCAGCTGGAATATTTATTTACAGCATAACAAACACTGAATTATAGCTGTAACATCAGTACTTGGAACAATTGAGCCATTAATCAAGCAACCTGACCTTCTCTTTTTGCATGGTGCTCTTGTCCCCAAGGCTCCTTTGTTTCCATTTACAAGTCCCAGTTGCTGACATTTTAGCCTGAAAACCGTAGCTATAATTATGGAGAAAAGTAAATGGACTATAAAAAAAGCACTTAATCCAACATAATTCTTCATTTTAATAACTGTTCTTAAGAAGTTGATGGTTGAATGACATTCCTATTGCACATGCAGTCACAGTAAATGATAGTAGTGTAAAATGTGGACAACTATGGAGTGCATTAGTAGTAGATGCTCCATGACTGGACAAAGATATTTATCATGTTAGATGGTAATACATAGTAAAAAATGGGGAACAATATGGGATTCATATGTGATAGCTGCTTCCCAGGCAGAAAAATGAGCATATTTCTACTCCTGGAGCCAGAACACAAGAAACCTGAACACAAAATGAAGGAGCAGCACAAAGTGTGATTTTACTTCAGGCTCTGTTGGACAGAATGTGTTTGTATTCACCTATTGTCTTGCTTACTTGTACTTCTTTAGTCCACCTCTCTCATTGTTTGTAGAACTAGTAGCTCTTTTGGCCAAAAATTTTCATTAACAGTGGGACAACAGAAGTTTCTCTGTGGTGAGAACCTTGAAAAAGATAGCCATTTGCACATTGTTTGGTGCTGAAGATGATCTCTGTGAACTAAGAGAATATAAATGTTGTTTCATATGTATGAATGAATGAAGACAAGAGAAATAAATAAATAAACAGAAAAAGACTAGAATTTACAAAAATACAGTCACACATAGTATGCATCATCAATGCAATATCCTTACAGCTACAGTACAGTTCCTCTGTACTAAGGAAGATCTTATAAGACTATCAACAAAACTTTTAATGCATCACAATACACAATATTTTTGACTGTAAACTCAAATTAGCCTACCTTTCTAGCTTTCTTCTGTTCCATACAGTCATTTTTTTTCCTTTTAGCTCAAAACTTAATGCAAAAACAGTCACATTTAAGAGGAGCTATACAAAATGCACTTTATGGAAATATGGATTCTTTTAAGTTATCTAGTGTGATGACATTGGAGATGAGTTTTAACAGCATTCTTTCAAGGCTTCTAAAGCTAAAGTGAAATCTGACAAATACTTGCTGTGAGACAGAGTTGGACAGCCAAATCTGTAGCCTGTCCTTGGCAGAAATTTCTTGATTCCCTGGCTAATAACTCCTTCCTTCCTTCCTTCCTCCCTTCCACCCTTCCTCCCTTCCTCCCTCTCTTTCTCTCTCTCACTTTCTCTCTTTCTCTCTCTTTCTCTCTCTTTCTCTCTCTTTCTCTCTCTTTCTCTCTCTTTCTCTCTCTTTCTCTCTCTTTCTCTCTCTTTCTCTCTCTTTCTCTCTCTTTCTCTCTCTTTCTCTCTCTTTCTCTCTCTTTCTCTCTCTTTCTCTCTCTTTCTCTCTCTTTCTCTCTCTTTCTCTCTCTTTCTCTCTCTTTCTCTCTCTTTCTCTCTCTTTCTCTCTCTTTCTCTCTCTTTCTCTCTCTTTCTCTCTCTTTCTCTCTCTTTCTCTCTCTTTCTCTCTCTTTCTCTCTCTTTCTCTCTCTTTCTCTCTCTTTCTCTCTCTTTCTCTCTCTTTCTCTCTCTTTCTCTCTCTTTCTCTCTCTTTCTCTCTCTTTCTCTCTCTTTCTCTCTCTTTCTCTCTCTTTCTCTCTCTTTCTCTCTCTTTCTCTCTCTTTCTCTCTCTTTCTCTCTCTTTCTCTCTCTTTCTCTCTCTTTCTCTCTCTTTCTCTCTCTTTCTCTCTCTTTCTCTCTCTTTCTCTCTCTTTCTCTCTCTTTCTCTCTCTTTCTCTCTCTTTCTCTCTCTTTCTCTCTCTTTCTCTCTCTTTCTCTCTCTTTCTCTCTCTTTCTCTCTCTTTCTCTCTCTTTCTCTCTCTTTCTCTCTCTTTCTCTCTCTTTCTCTCTCTTTCTCTCTCTTTCTCTCTCTTTCTCTCTCTTTCTCTCTCTTTCTCTCTCTTTCTCTCTCTTTCTCTCTCTTTCTCTCTCTTTCTCTCTCTTTCTCTCTCTTTCTCTCTCTTTCTCTCTCTTTCTCTCTCTTTCTCTCTCTTTCTCTCTCTTTCTCTCTCTTTCTCTCTCTTTCTCTCTCTTTCTCTCTCTTTCTCTCTCTTTCTCTCTCTTTCTCTCTCTTTCTCTCTCTTTCTCTCTCTTTCTCTCTCTTTCTCTCTCTTTCTCTCTCTTTCTCTCTCTTTCTCTCTCTTTCTCTCTCTTTCTCTCTCTTTCTCTCTCTTTCTCTCTCTTTCTCTCTCTTTCTCTCTCTTTCTCTCTCTTTCTCTCTCTTTCTCTCTCTTTCTCTCTCTTTCTCTCTCTTTCTCTCTCTTTCTCTCTCTTTCTCTCTCTTTCTCTCTCTTTCTCTCTCTTTCTCTCTCTTTCTCTCTCTTTCTCTCTCTTTCTCTCTCTTTCTCTCTCTTTCTCTCTCTTTCTCTCTCTTTCTCTCTCTTTCTCTCTCTTTCTCTCTCTTTCTCTCTCTTTCTCTCTCTTTCTCTCTCTTTCTCTCTCTTTCTCTCTCTTTCTCTCTCTTTCTCTCTCTTTCTCTCTCTTTCTCTCTCTTTCTCTCTCTTTCTCTCTCTTTCTCTCTCTTTCTCTCTCTTTCTCTCTCTTTCTCTCTCTTTCTCTCTCTTTCTCTCTCTTTCTCTCTCTTTCTCTCTCTTTCTCTCTCTTTCTCTCTCTTTCTCTCTCTTTCTCTCTCTTTCTCTCTCTTTCTCTCTCTTTCTCTCTCTTTCTCTCTCTTTCTCTCTCTTTCTCTCTCTTTCTCTCTCTTTCTCTCTCTTTCTCTCTCTTTCTCTCTCTTCCTCTCTTTTGTATTACTTTTCTCTCTTTCAATTTACTTGTTTCGCTTCCCTTCCCTTCCCTTCCCAAACCTTCCCTCCTAGATCAGAAAGCAAGCATGATTATTCTAAATGTCTCTTCACAGGAAAGGAAACTTATAATTTACTGAATGGAACGAGCTGAATCCTCTAGAAGCTAAAAAGTAACTTGGAACTTTTAACCTTCCATTACTTTGTCAGCCATCATAACTCTTCCAGTACTGTAACTGCAGCTCTCTTTTGCCCAGGAGAGTGTATGAAATACCGCCTGCAGCTTAAGGGGAAAAGTACTGCTCTTCAGTTTGTTATGAGAATGCCAGTGCCCAATCAAGGCTGCCACACTAACTTGCCCCTGAAGAGAAGAATTGTATATTCTCTCTCCAGTTTTATCTTCCCATCCGCAAAATAAATTTATTGAATTTTCATTTTTACTCTTATTTAGACAAAGAAGCTCAAATATGGCACATAACCTTTGTTGCTTTAAAAAAAATGAAGAGGGTAAGGATCCAAAAATATAAAATTAGAGAGATTTTTCTGGTTCTTATGTTTTTATGTTTAAAACGCTTCTTTATTCTTTGTGTGTAATTTGCATGAAAGCATTTATGCTTTGTGACATATATCATACCTGGAATGAAGAAAAAAGGAGGAAGGGTTTTCTAAAGTTTTTTTCCTATTGTAGTGGCTTCATACAATATAATGAGTCACATTAAAAATACCCTTCATTTATAAAAGGATACAGCATAAGATACATAACAGAATGTGTTCCTTTGTTTGGTCCAAAAATGACATGTCATGAAAAGACATTCATTGGGAGATACAGTTTGATTCTATTGAGATAATTCATGAATTTGAAAAACACAGAAATTAGACCCTTAAATTGGGTGAAACATATAAAAGAATGCAGGATAGAGAATCAAACTTCTCAGGAACTATTTATGTGGCTTTGCAAAAAGACAGCCCACCAAAAAATGTCAGTCGGTTGACATTTTCTATAATAGCCAGTGAAAAACAACCACATGTACAGTACAGAAGAAAGCATCATATTAGATGTGGAGGATTACCCCAAAAAATTGTGTGGCATGCTGTTCTTCGAAGTAGCATAGTAATTAATTCCTGTTCATAAGTATTTCTTCTTGTTCCCATTATTTATGTGTTGCTGCTTCTTGTTCTTTGATTGTTATAGACAAATGAAATCCAGGACACATTGTCTCCCCTTATTACATTTGCTATTGTTAATAACTTGTACAATGATGGGGAATAGAGCAAGGGAAGCTAACACTGATAATCATTTCACCATGACTCAGACAAATCCTTCATCCCTTGTTGGTGGCTTTGGCTTGTCTTGCCTGCTTGCTAAATCTGTGAACAGGCACTCAGGAAAAAACAGTATTCTTCTCAGAGAAGATTTCAACCACAAAATAAAAGGTCTCTTGGCATTTGTTTGATGATATTGGAAAAAAAAATTCCAACCCCAAAGGCATGTCCAGGGAGTTTAAAGAGTAGCTCCTAAAATACATGAAGTTAATACTGGCAAGTGTGGCCAATTTAGAGCTGAACAGGAGGGTGGAGACAGGGTTTGCAGGACTGGTGGTGAACACACCTGCCTTGTGCCAATGGCTGGGGAAGATATTAACTGGAGAGCTCCTATGCTTCTATCTAAGTACAGAAAAACAATCTAAGACCTTCTGGCATGGTGTTTCTCACATAGGACCCAACCTTTGAGAGTACTTTACTACTTGGTTCATTATCAACAACTTCCCTCTGGAGTATGCAAGTCTGACTCTAGTAGTTTTATTTTCAGCACATGAAAGGCCTTGTAGAACAAAAAAAAAGTGTTTAAATTGCTTATTTTTTCTCAAAAAGTAAATTTACCTTATAGACTTCATAGAAAATAACTGTAACAAGTGCTTGGCCTCAACAAGGTAAAGAAAAAATGAATGGGATCTGGTTTCATTATGTTTGGTTCTACTGGAAACTTCACCTAGTAATAAATTGTATGCTTTAAAAAAAGAAAAATTCTTTCCGATTTCTGTTATTCTGATCTGGTCCCAGCTGAAGCCTTATTACTTTCCTGTCAAAGGAGGCTCAAAGTTAAAGCATGCTCTCTGGGGAACATCAGTGTCTCCTCTGTGTGTAGCACTACAAAATATCCTCCCCCTATTCTGAGTTCCAAGTCAGCTTTACCCTGAAACCAAAGTCCCATTTGTGTTCAAACACCTGTCCTGGATTCTTGCCCTTCAATGTGACACTTTCAAGAAATTACTTTTAGAAAAAAATTGAGTCCAGTGGAATTTTGGTGTTATGGGTTAATACAGTTGGCCAGTGGTTCAAAATCATGGTCAGTTATCGATCTGCCAGTCAGCACTGAATATATTACTGAATCATGGGTGAGACACTCATACGGAAAAACACCTGGTTAAGGTCATCAGCAAAGGATTCCAGAACCAGTGGTACATGAAAAAGGGGAAAAAATATTGCATTAACAGCAATGTCAGATTCCTTCTTCTCAATAATACTTTTAACAAGATAAACTGTCAATAAGTGGATAGCATTACATCATAAAAACCCTCTACATTTATGGTTACATTACAAGCAGCCAGGATGCATTGCCAAATACAGTATATTAACTTTTTAACTGTAAATCAACTTTATAGTTTGCATGTGTTAAAACCATTTCTTTTATACTGCAAGTAACACTTGAAATGTCCCCTTTTGGCAGTAACAAGGGATGGTTTTCAACCAGGAGAACACTGGACCCAGTGAACAAGTTCTGAAGTACATTTTATATTTCACAAAAACTCAGCTGAAAAGAAAGTGGTGAAAGTGTCCAAAGACAGGACTCTCATGACTTTGTACGCTGTGTAGTTAATATGCTTGTTTTCCAATAGTTTGATAGTTTCAACACAGAAATTGTTTCAGTCTGAAAGAAGTAAACTTGATAGATATAAAATGAAAATGAAAGGAAGGCTGTATGTCTCCTCTGGGCCCTACAGACTGAATATTATTTGTTTACTTGTGTGGAAAGATAATTTTTTGGCACACTTTATTGAGCGAAAAATTATATGTAAAAATTATAGGGATATTCAGACCCTGAATGCTAAAGAATGGGCTTTGGTACAATATTTGTAACCAAGATTTTCTGCCTAATTCTATTAGATATCTTTCATTTCATTAGAAATCTTCTATACAGGTTTCCAGTTTTAAAAGTGTGTGTTTGGAATCTAAGTTTCAATATCTTAGTTTCCTAAAGGAAAATTTAAATAAATTGTTGTAATTTACAAAACAATCCAAAGTGGCAATGAATTCGCTTTTAAATTTAACTTTTCATAGTATGTAAACATAGCAGCTTTGGACAGAGAAATGAAAAAGAAAAAGAAAAGCTGTGTACAAATTCTTTGAGGAAGAAAATTTACCAGAACTTAATTTGTCTTTGGAGGATATAGCTTAGCAGACTCCCAAAGACACATTTCAGAGAGTCTGTCTCGTTCTTTATTATGAATGCGAAAAAAGAGGAAAAAAAAAAAGACCACTAAGAGCTGTCTGTGTCTTCATGGAAATGTAACTAATGATGTAAAAATTAGAGCAAATGAGAAAGTTAGTAATTTCTGGAAAGAAACATTTTCAAGGTCTTCTATTATGTATGAACGAGTCTTGAAGATGGCTTTTCTCTATGGTCCTCCTTCTGGCAGTAATACGTCTATGCTTGATAATGTGTGATTTAATATGTTTAACTCCTGTTGAAAAATTGTAGAAAGTTTAATACAAAGTCTCCATAATATCCTAAGAGGGCAGTGTTTCAGCAGAAATCAAGAAAAAATTTAGTTAAATGAATAAGACTTTATACATGTGGACTAATTCAGGAAGACATAACCTAACTTAAAACAGTATGGTTGTCTTTCCAGGCATCAGTGATAGTAAAGTAATTATGGATACTTAAAGCCTGGTTTTGGATTATTTAATAGTGTAACAATGAACTGTTTGTGATTTTGAACTATGACTCCTTCCCCTGCATTTATAGATTTTTCAAACACCTTGAAGTTCTTGAACAAAGTTTGCATATTTTTTCTGTCAAGCTCAGTGTGTGTTTGTCAAGCTCAAGACAGGTTAAACCTAGTCTGGCTTTGAGACCTTTGACAAGTGTTTGTTGGGTGTCTGAGGTTCTGCAGTTCTTAAGATATGAAGAAACACGTAAATTCAGAAATACTTGTATGAGCCAGAATACAAGAGAGAATTGAAATTTAAACTGTGGACATCAGTATTTCACATCTGAACGAGCGGCTGACTGGGAGCCAAACTCAGAGAAAATTCAAATAAAGTTCCAAAGCAAGATCTATGTTTGGTTGCATCACAGTCTTGGGATGTTTATTTTAGTATTTTGATTTGGGATTCAATTAATTTAGTTTTCATCACTACAGAAACCTCTCTTATAAACACCTAGCAGAATATGGGGTATTAATTGTTGTGACTGAAAGATTCTTACTCCCTTGCTTCTGTGCAAGTTAAAACACTGTGAAAGCGTCTGTTAATACACTGTGAAAGTGTCTGTTAAAACATGAATCATCCCATCATAAACAACTAGTTCGTCAAGCTTGATTTATCCTAGGTAAATTCATGTTCATCTTCCAAATCCCTGTTTGGAAAATGTGTGCTTGAAAATGTCTTTCCAGAGGACTTTGCCCACAGTCTTCCTGGGATTAGGCTGAAGATCATCTTGATTTTCACCCTTGCTCTTCTTGAAGATGGATATATTTGCCTTCTTTACGGTTGATAGGAGACCTCTGTGATTGCTATCACCTTTCAAAAATTACTTACAGTGGCTTTTTGATGATATCTGCAGGAATTCACAGGCATGCATCTTCTCTAATCCTAATGGACTTGTTCATGTCCAGATGGTTTAAGGCCTCCCTAATTTTTGTCTTGTGACTGACACTGTATTCCCACAGATTCTGCAGTGCTACCACATCTCATCGTTTCCAGTGATGTCATAGACATCTGACAGTGCATGGATTCTAAATTTCTCCTACTTATTTTTCATGTGCATGCATTTGGGTACAAACACTTGAGATAGGTTCCTGCTGTACCACCACCTGAAGTGGAGCGAGAGAGATTGTCCTGTCCTTTGAGTGTTTCTTCTTATGTTCCCTTCACCCCCTTTCCTTCGGGCACCATCCTTGATGCACCTAGTTTAGAATCATAGAATAATTTGGGTTGGAAGGGGTCTTAAAGATCATCTAGATCCAATCCCCGTGCCATGGGCAGCGATGCCACTCTCCAAACCAGGTTCCTCAGTGCCTCATCAAGCCAGGCCTTCAACACTTACAGGGATGGGGCATCCAGACCCTCTCTGGTCAACCTATTCCAGTGCCTCATAAATCCTCTGAGTAAAGAATTTCTTCCTCACATCTAATTTAAACCAGTTCTCTTGCAGTTTAAAAACACTGCCACTTCTCCTCTATCTGCCTATAATAAAAATCTCTCTTCCTCCTTGTTATAATCTCCCTTAGGTACTAGGAGGCCTCAATGAGGTCTCCCTGAA
This sequence comes from Origma solitaria, assembly GCA_013397895.1. Classification (NCBI taxonomy): domain Eukaryota; kingdom Metazoa; phylum Chordata; class Aves; order Passeriformes; family Acanthizidae; genus Origma; species Origma solitaria. Next base: position 549,697 of record VZRL01007178.1, on the reverse strand, counting down.
ACCTTCTCTTCTCCCTGCTGAGCAGCTCCGGCTCTCTCAGCCTGTCTAACTGCACGATGGTTGGCACATCAAAGCCTTGTTTTTCCTCACAGACTGTCTGCTCCTACCATTGTTGCAAGAGGAAACAGTTTCACTCTAGCATGATTTTACCTGCAGGTCCTCTGCTAGCTTTCCTAGCAGCAGGTAAACTTCATCCTTTCCTCTTTTGTGCACAGTAAACAAGGACATCTTGCAAATCCCTTTGATCATGTTGTGTTTGATTATGTTGTTTACTTTTCCAAAATCTGTGTGAAGAAAAAGTACAAATGTTTTCTAATTATAATTTGTTTAGTGTTCCCAATGGCACCTTAAGAAACTAGAGATCCAAAATTCTGTCATATCGAGAATTACTGCTTGAAATACTGAAAAAAAATCCGTTTCAGGATCCACGTATTTTGCAAACAAAGGAAAACTACAAGAATGAGCCAAACAAGAAAACAGCTAGCAGATGCTAGGCTTATGGTGTACAACATACAAATATTTTCCTTCTGAGGGCACTTCTATTATTTACAAAAGAAAGTTTAGAAAATAAGTGGTGGCAAGCTTCTGAGTTGCTAAGAATTCCTAAAGACTGAGCTAAAGATTTATTTTAGTCCACATAGCAACTATTTGGAGGGGACCTCACTTTTTTTGCTGTCATCCTAATTAGGAATTTACTCCACTAAAGGTAAAAAGTCCAATGTAAAAATTATAAAATATATTCCTACTAAGAATTACCTTAAAAATTATGACTGGTTTTGTGTTGGTATAAAGCTTTTCAAAATAGGAATATTTTCATGTTTAGCCCCAGGTTTCTACAAACTTACTTTGTCAAAGCCTCTCCAGGATCCACAAAAGACCAAATTCCAACCATGCTGACAAGGAAGCTTCCTTCAGCTTATCTGTGCAAATGATAGTAATTGTCTGTGGCTCTGCCACTCTACAGCAACTTCTGGAAGAGTAAAAAGAGGTGCATACAAGCACCAAATATTAATCTACTTTGTGTCTTTTACCTCTTTTTTACATAGTTGTAAAAGAAATAAAAAAAGAATAGTCCGTAATCATTCAGGATCATCACAGTAAATAACATGTCAGAAAGCCAGATACTGAGCTGCAAAATCTAGAATGTGTAGGAGTCTGTTCCAGGACTTTTACTCTGTTGACCTGTACATATGTAGAGCCTTTTGGACAATTAAAGAATTTGTGTGAATTCAGGAGCGTGAAAGCATGGCCAAAAGAAATAGGTGGAACAGCTATATGGCATTTGTAGGAAAGTTCTTTGGAAGCTGCTTGGGAAATGCATTTCCATGCATACAGCTGAACATTGATAAACACACACATCCCATTTACACCCTTGCAAATAGTGCATGGGGGAGAAGGCTGGTGATTAAATTCTAGAACAAACATTATTGTGTTTTGGCTGTGGAGGAGCAGTTACGGGCATGGAAAAGAGTCTGCTCTGACACCACTGATGTGAGAATGAATCCAGGAACATGTTAGCTGGAGGATTTTCCACAAGTCTGAAACATCCCACAGCTGCAGCATTTGTTTAAACAGACACTTGTTTTCTGAGTGAATTTACTTAGTAAAAATGCCATGAAAACAACAAAGGCAAGTAAGTTAATACCAGGGATTTGTAGCCAGGGTTCTTTACATAGTTGAGCATCCACAAATGTGACAGCAATCAAGTGCACAAGATTTTCTTCTCCTGTGTTAATTGTTGTGATGAAATTGTTTCTTATGTTTGGAGAAGTCAGTAGAAAGCAAATGGGAGTAAGGAAAATGGTCACAGACTCCTGGCAATTAATAAAACAAAGCTGAAATGTAAACAGCACAGTGTAGGTAGAAGAAATTCTTGCTAATCATTCTGTTATTTTTTAGTAAAATAGCTTTTTTCCCATGGTAATGGTCTGAGGTAATGAGTTCAGAAGTGTATTTCCAAATACTAATGCATCAGACTGGAGACACATGGGCTTGTAACATAATTCATGGAGGCAATTGATACACTGGTGATGGCCATGCTGGGTGGCTGAAACACTGGTGCACGAGCTTGTCATGAAAAAGGCAGGTAAAACAGTGCTGAGAGTCCTGAAATCTACTTTCTTCTAGAGATAACTAGCTTTGTTTCTGAATGCTAGTATCAATCTAATGGCTCATGCAAATAGGAAGAAGGACTAAAGAATGTGTCAGTGAAATAACCAAAAGGGTCATAATGAATTACAAAAACATTGTTTTTGAAGTAACTATCTTTCTTTTTTTGCTATCCCCAGTGTTTCTTCATGTTTTCACCTTCTTCTTTCTTCTTCAGTAGTCCTAGTGCTAGTCTGTAAACACATTTTATTACATAAAGGTGTATTATGTGCTCCATTATGACAGAAAATGTGGTAAAAATAAATCCATTTCCTCAAATATCCAGTGCTTTTCAGCAAGAATTCTCTGTTTTCCCATACCTGTGTGGTATCAGAACAAAACCTTTGCAAACACAATACCATATGTCCTCTCTCAGATGGCAAGGATGCAGATAAGCACAGACCTGCCCAGCTTCTTTTCCTCAGTCTCCTGCTTTGATCTGCAGCTTGAGACACATCTGTGGCCTCATACTCAGTGCTGTGTTTCTAGGAGCTTGTGCAATCTAACTCAGCACAGATAGAGACCACTTAATTTTGGGCTAGCTTTTCCAATTAATTTCTTTAATTCTTTCAACTGTTCTTAGCCTTTAAAAACTTGGTTCCAGAAGTCCATCTATGTCTATTATTGAATTTTTTTTAATGATCACAATTTGTTTCCTCTTAACTTTCTGTATCTCTAGCATATTTTCTTATTTTTCCTTGCTCCTTTACTGTCATTTTCTGAGAATGACATGCTATTTATGTATTTCTCTTATCTTTTTTTCCTCCCCCAAACTGTTTCTGGCTGTTTTCTAAAATTATTTCTAAATCACCATCTATGCCTGATGTGTCACCTCTATTATGCTTTCCACCAGTCTTAATGCTATTGCCAAAGCTTATCAGCAATGATTTAATATGATAATTATCTGTAATTGTGGAAATGCTGTATATCATTTGCTTTATGAAATGCTCTAATGCCTTGGGTTTAGTACCAGCCCCTATGATGCTACAGTAGAAAATCACTGATTCATTTGAAATACATGTGATTAATTTTGTTCCGCTTTTAATAATAATGGTTATACTTTGGTAGTGTTGTAATCTGAGCAGAATAATTCTTCTTAACCAAGTTTCATGTCTTTAAGATGAGAGACATAAAAAGGCACTTGGGATCCTCTGTCTGTAAATTCTCAGCGATGCAAAGCCAGTTCATTTTTGCATCATTAAGCAAGAAAGATGAGGTGCTGATTTCCGAGGTCAGCGGCTCCGCCCTTGTCCCTTTATTCCAATATTGTTAAAAGATCTTCAGCCAGCTATAAAGGAGGGAAGAGACTGAGGTGTTTCCAAGTGTGAAGGAATCCCAAGCTAGAGGAAAGTCGTCTTTATGCCAGTGATCCTTCACTACTATTGCAGAAGGTGTTTTGGGCAAGGCAAAAAAGGAGCCACACTGCATTCCCCCAGCCTTCAGCAAAAGAGCAATATCCATGTGATATTCCCAACAGAACATTTTTTAGCAACCTTTACAATAAAAAGTGAACCAGGCTGGCACTGAATCTTCTCTCTCACATTGTTTTTTCCCTTGAAAATATCCAGGGAAGAACTTGATCGTGATGCTTGTTTTTGAAGAGGCCAGGTTCAGCACTAGCTATTAGCATTTACAATATATAAATATTACTAATAAAGTTGTGTAATCAACTGAACATTATTCCAGTTAATTGTCTTTGAGATATTTAATTATTTTCTTGTTATTTTCACCTGACAAGTTTCATGCTTGCTTGATTTTTGCATCAGAGATTTTTCCTGTCTATTTTGGAAATGAAAAGGCATAGATATTAAGCTCCATGAAAAACAAGACATTCATCTAAGTAAATGTGACTTTATAGAACTATGGAAAATCCTCATTCTAGGGAGTCTGCTTCAGTAAAATATGGGATGTCATTTTACCTTGCATATGCTAACTCTTCTCAAAACACAGCACTGTAAAAGCTAGTGAGAAGAAACTGACTTACCCTAGCCGAAAGCAGGACAATAGTGTTGAAGCCTGGCATGGCATCTGAATCTGCATTTTTCTCTGCATCTGGCCTTTAAATTACTGTAAGTATAGGCTTTGTTGTGTTGTAGTATAAAGATCAAAACCTACTATAATTTCATGTTAGAGACTGCAATATAGATTATAAGTGTTCAGAAATACATATATTCATATAAAGGGAGTGTTTTCCAAATGTTTTCAATTTTACTTGTGACAGTTGTAAAACCTTCTTCTCTCCCATAGGCTTCTGGCACATGATCAATACTACAGATCAGTCATAAAGGGTGGGGATGGTGCAAAAATCAGGTACAGACAGTTCTCTTCTACATCTGAGCACCTGAAACTGTTTATTGGTACAGTTAAATTTATTTTTAATGGATTTAAATGGCTAAGCAGCCAATTCAGCTCACAGGAGTCAGAAAAAACTCCTCTGAAGCAGTACAGAAACATTGAGAAGAGAAGCTCTTTACACAGCTCTTATTTCTTTGAAATGTTACACTAATATCCCACCAAAAATTGGCAGGAAGGTAAAAAGAGAATATTAATAGATTAAATCTACCATGAAGGAAAAAACAAAACTCCCAAACAAAAGTGTGGATTCAGGCAAACCCAGTTTTAAATTGTTCAACTCTGCCTTCAGATTCTTTTCAGAAACATTTCCTCTCAAGACTGCAAATAATTTTTCAATTATATTGTCTTTCTAGTGAAATGATAAAATCACCCTAAATGAACTCAGCTCAGCACCAGCACGGTGTTGTTCGGCCCAGTTAGGAATGCCTACAGGGAAAGAGAGAGGCTCTACCCACCTCCTCACCCTTGAGAATTCTGCTTGGTGTCTCAAGGGCTGCAAGCAAGTTGATACTTCCTTAGTGCATGCTTGATGAAACAGATATTATTTTAGGGAGCTTATGCTACTCTCTAAAATGCTCTCAGTAGGGCTGCTCTGTTAGGAGTTTGGCCAAAACAACCAGAGGCTTAAGAAGGAAAGCTTTGCTCGGAAAAAAACCCTTAGAACTCCTTTCATGAACTTTACTAGTATATTTGAGTTTTTTTTGAAAACTCTTTCTAGTTAAAATTCTCTTAAAAATAAGGGGTAGAATATGTAGTGACTAAGTCATTGCATCTTTTCCTACAGAGAGAAAATTCAAGTGTATTAGGCCTTATAGAAAGCAAATATGGTCATTCAAATGCACATCCAATAATTTTTATATTTTTTATTCCTTTGTTACTAATTGTGTACCTACCAAGGCCATCTAGGAAGACAAATGATTGTATCAAAGAGGGTTTCTACAGTAAGGGATACTGAGATGAAGAATTTCTGTTAATACAATTTACGGAGGGATAGGTTTTGCAGGTGTTCCATGTTATACATTTGGATTTCCAAATCTTCACTTAATATTTTTTTCTTTCCATAGTGACTACGGTAGATTAATCTTTATCCAAATATCCTTAAAAAGAACATTATGATTCACCTTGCCAAAACTGCATATGAATTTTGAAACAGAGAATATATTCATGTTCTCTGTATGATTTGGCACCCATTCTGTATCACTTCAAAAATGATTCCTGCACTACTAGGCTGAGAAAAGGATGAAGCTTAGTTTTAAAGGAAAATCCATTTATAAAAGGTGATATTATTTATTTTTTAATTCTTATTAAGCAGAAGTGGCTCTTCTATACCGAAATTAATTTTTTCATTCATGCTTGTCTACTAGTGCCAAAAAAAAAATTGATTTTGGCACTCCTTATCCTCTCTCTGTAGCTTGTGGAGGAGAGCATAAGCCAAATTCAGGCATGGTACGTATAATACAAGCAGCTCCCTGAAATCCAGTGTATTTACCTGAGTGTGACATGATGGGCTGCGCATGCGAAGTCAACAGAAGATCAGGCTGATTGCAAGAAAAAAAACAAACCTCAAGAGAAGGTTTCTATTAATTTTATAGCAAGTCCTTCTGGCTTTTGAGGTACTAAATAATCTTGCTCCTTCATCAGTGTTTAGCTGTACACTGGCTCGCATTGCTCAGAGTGTGGGCAGCTTGGTCCCCTGGAAACAAGGGCTCCAAATATGGGAGTGATGGTGACTTCAGCCAGAATGAAGAGTGAATACCATACCTCCTGTCAGTAGGGTGAGCACCATCCAGAGCTGGCACAATAGGCTGTGGGTTTGTCTCATGATAAAAGGAAATGGGTTTGATGAGAGCCATGGACTGTCTGAGAGAGGTATTTTTATGGCAGACCTTGTGTATATTACTTCACACCAGCAGTGGGATTAATAGGATCAAATACAGCATTTCTAATGTGTTTTACACAGTAAAGGCACACCAAGGTTGTGCAAATAAGACTAAGAAGCTGCGTAGCAGATACTTGTTGCCTATTGTTACTATTTTTATGCACTATAATTATAGGACACCCCTAGGAAGTGATGAAACAGAACTGGCCCATAAGGCTTCATTTTGTTTTTTTGGTTTTTTTATGACATGAAATAAAGCCATCACATCAAATAATCAAAAACTCACCCACAAAAAAATGTTCCTAGAAAAAAGGACTCTGCGAACTTAAGTCATCTTTACAGAAGCTTCCTGTTTACTCTTCCATTTTCATTCTTCTGACTTTGACTGAAAATTCATGGTACATTTTGGACGTTTACTACACTTGACATCACTCTTAATATTACTGGTATTACACACTTCACTCAGTTTCACTCTTCCACCAGATTCTGTTTTTTATTGTTTTCCTCTCGGTCCTTTTCACTTGTGAAAAATATACGTGTTCATGTATAAACCCATTATATTGTATGATTTTCTAAGTGTGTGATGAGGAAGAATGGTTTCTCCCTCTCAATGTGTTTATTTCTGAAAAGAACAGTTTACGAAAGAAAACAACAATGTCTGGGGAAAGTGATACTAGCTGAAAACAATTTTATGCTAGTGAAAGCTGGATAAAGATTAGTCTCTAATTAAGTTCAGGTACTACTCTAATTTAGGGCTAAGTATAAATTATTGGTAGTAGAATCCTTTTAACATTACCTTGAAACAATATTGAATTGTGCAAATATATAAAGATCTTCATTTAGGTTTGTAAAATCCTGAGATTATAACTTTCCTCTTATGCTTTTGCCAATTAAGATATCTTTAGTAAAATCAGAAACACATACTCTGAAAACTCTAAGTTCATATTCCTTCAGCCAAGGTACATTGTATGAGTCATTGGCTATTCGGGTTAAATGCACCATGTCCATTTTAGATCAGACATTTCTCAACCCCATATTAACTGTCAAAATAGTTTGGAAAGCCAGTTACCAGTAATGGTGTGTTTGGCAGCAAACAACAATTGCATAATCAGCTTTCATTTTCCATTGTCCAATGTTCTAATCGAAAAAGCATTACATAACATAGGACGTGGGATTTTTTTCCTTATAACTATTTTCAAATTGTTATTTAGTGCCCTAGAGCAAATGTAATAAATAACAATGTTCTCAGGTATTTGCTTGAATGCAGTCAGTAAAACACATGCTTATAAACCATTTCCCAATTTGTGTCAGAATCCTAATTTTTTACAAGTCACACATGACCAAGTAACATTACAGATGGGGATAAATCATTCTAGGGAATAAGAGGACTTCTCTGGAAGCTTTGTGCCTAGCCTGTTTTTCAGACAAGACATACGAGTTGTCTCCCAGGATTGTTACTAGTGTTCATAAACATAACTGATAGATGGGTTATCACATAACATGATAGATGGGAATATTCAAGGACTGGGAAATCTAACTGACATTCACAGAACAACCAGCTGTCAGAGGAACCTACAGAGGCAGAAAGGCATGAAAGAATTCTTTGTGGTTTGCAGGCACTTTTTTAATATATTCTTTGTGAAATTTCTGTTTTACTCAAGTATTCACCCATGCATAGCTTTCATATTTCTGCTTATTCTTTCAGTTTTCATGGCACTATAATTTTGTGTCTCATGTTTACCCTTCTAACAACATCTTTTTTGTTACCGCTTTTTAAATTAATTTGGTCACTTTCAGTTAGATTTCTCATTCCATATTTGCACACAGAGATCTGTCTCTCCTGAGGAAACAACAAACCTGGGTTAACACTGTAACAATTATAAAGACTAAACATATTTTTAAAATGTTTTACAAGCAAGATGAAACTTGATGTACTTCAACCTCTAAGATATAATATGCAGCAGAAATGCTCTTGTTAGTTTAAAATTTAATGTAAAAAAAGATGCAATACACTCACACAACCAAATAATGATTTGGCTTAATATTGACAAGAAACTGGGAGACAATAGTGGATTTGATGATAAGGTATACTATTCTAGAAGAAGGTTATGAATGGATTTTAATTTAACATTGTCATTCATGACCTTAGTGAAAAACAAAAGTTGATTATATATTTACCTTTAGATATTGTCAGTAAGAAAGTGACCATCATAAATGCAGGAGGAACTGAATTGTTTTGAGTATAAAAATATGTGATGTAAGGATTATAGCAACAAATTAATTTATATTAAAAAATGAATAATTCTGACCTCACACATTAAGAAACTGTGTGCAGCTTAGAGACTGAATATTTTTAGAATGGATTCTTAAATGAAATGGATTCTGTACTGGGTACAGACCAAGTGGAGAAAAATTATTTGAGTTTTTTTAGCTGGCCAAAATAAAAATGGAGAAGAGATGTTACTTTTTATAAACATAATCAGAGCAAACACTGAGGAATGGAGAAGGTAAAGGGTTTTTGATGGGTTTATCGGTGTAGTTAATATAGTCGGTATTGCAGAAATACTGAAATGTTTTGGTTACGACCAGCTGCAATCAAAGCCATGTTGACAATCAAAATTTACATTAGAACAGGTTCACATCACTTGTACTCCAACTTCCTGTTCAATTTCTCTTCACTCTTTAATGTCAAATGTTAAAAGATCATTTTGTTCTTTTGCAAGAGGAAGATGTCCAAAAATCAATTTCCAAACTGCAGTGCTTTTCAAGGATTATGAGAAGTAAAGACTAGTAAATCTATTATGTGATAAAAGCTGTCCTGCACACCCACCAAGGAGCTCAGAAAGGCTGTGGCAGGAGCAGGAACCCAAATATTACCTTAGTGTGCTGCTCCCACGCTCATCACAGGAGCCATCAGGCAGAGTTAGAGGGAACACCAAAATTAGAACTCAGAGGAGAGGACACGCTGTCTGGAGAGACACTCCAGAGTTGTGTCAGGGTACCCTCAGCCCCAGTGTCCCAGTGGGATGTGGGTTAGGTCCCATGGGTTAGCAGCAGAGCACCTTTTGGACAGACAGAGCAGCTGCTGTGGTGTGGTACGCATTAAGCGGTGCAGGGGAACAGCGCCCAGGACAGCACAGCACTGTGGGAGGTTCAGCGGAGGAAAAACATTCTTTAAGGTGATCTGTACATGCACATACATTTATTTGTCCTTTAACAGTGTAGCAAGTATTGTTCACAATAATAAAATAGTGGAATCTATAAGTATGAAAGCAAGCCAGACTATTTTGAAAGAAATGCTGATTCAGCTGCTGATTAGTTTTTGGGGAAAAAACGAGTGCAATGTGTGAGGGGAGGTGAAGATGGGTCAAAAAATCCTGCTTGCAGTTGTGAGAGATGTCAACACTGGGGATGACAGGCTGGGAAAACATTCATTTGGTGAAAGTTAGTGGTAAAAACAAAAAGTGAGTGGATTAGGTCCAAGTCATTTCAGTAAGAAATAAACTGCTATTAGTGAAAATGTTTTGCTCTGTATGCTATTTTTCTTTTGTTCCAAAAGGTATAGTGAGAAATCATTCCAGATCCTGGAAATAATTGTCTTGAAACCAAATTCTTGACTTATACTGACATAAATGTCCACCATGAGGAGTACAAAGTTGAAATCAATTTTCTTTAAATAGCATAGTTGTTCAGTTGAAAAATGAGAAAAAGTAAAATTTTGGCTAGTGGCACTAAGCAGTAAGTGTTACAGAGTTATGTTTATATTTCCTGGTTTATGCACTTTCTATGTTTTCTTTGGGTGTTTCTTGATTTTACTGCCTTTGGCAAACCGCAAGATTCACAATTGATATATTGTAAATTTGTTGAAACAGAATGCAAATGTTGTAAATTTGATAAGACAATATCTTGTCTCATTTATGAAAAGAAAAAACCCAAATTAATAGAGCTATTTTGCCTTGATGTATCAGATTTCTATGAAAGTTAGCAAGAAAGTATTATAACCTATTTCTCTTATGAATAGTGCTGTTCTTCGATGTTTGACAAAAAGCAAAACATCGTCCTTCGAAAGTGCAATAACATGTACCAAAGGAAAATCAGGTTTATTTGTATACTGTATTATGGAGCATTTAATTAAATTTTATTTCAGAAGGTTTTTAATGTTGAATGATTGTTTTAAAAAAAGAAAAAAAAAGAAAAAAAACCACATGAGAAACAAAGCAGTGGGCTGCTTCTACTTAAAGATCCTCTTTCAAGGGGTTGGAATCAGTGAAATACACTGAGTTTTATAACTCTTCCTTTCCTTTCCATTTATATTGATCTCCATTTCCCCTAACCATTGATGCATATTGTGATATTTCTGTAAAATTACATAACCGGAACCTGATGATTATTTTGGTAGGATAGCATGAGCAATAAATGAAGGCCAAGCACAAAAATGAATCTAAAATCTTTATTGTTTCCAGTATTTATCTGTAGATATAAGCAGTCTTTACATAAAGCCTTCAATATAATTTAGCTCTTCATTGCTCTTAAACACTGCATAACATCTTAAACATCTTTGTGGAAACAGATACATTTTGTTTCTTGCTTTTCTTTATTCCATCAAAGTCTGTTTTGTTAACTCTTTCGTTCCCCTACCTTTCCAGTAGATCATGCAATCTAATGATTCCACAATAACCCTATGCTCACCTTGTTTCTGTAGTCTACATTTTCATCTGTTGCAACATTCTTGAAGATATTAAATGCAAATTTTGCTGTTGCTGTTAACCTACTTCTGATACAAACATGACTGCAGTATGTTTAGTCTTGAAGATTAAAAAAATGGTAGGACACATAACCTTGAGACTACGAGGCTTTTCCTGTTAAAACTATTTTGGATTATGAACTAAAAAAAAATAAAAATCTTTGGCAACTGACCCTTTCAAGCAGTACATGAACATAATTTTCAGATTCTCTTTGAAATTATACGCTTAGGAGCACAAAGATCTCATCATGACATAAAGACCCATTTACAATCACTGTACTCGAGGGTCTTTAGTAATCATAAATACCATGAAAGCCATGATTAAATTGCCAGTGCTTATGATGTTGTAGCTGCCTGCAATAAACAGGATAAGAGCAGTGAAAGAATCAAGGGCTTAGCAGAACTGCATCAGGCTGTCGGGATGTACAATGCTTTCTTGTTCCAAAAGGTGGTGACTAAAAATAGATCTCCAATTGCCTACCTTTTCCTGAGCACATAGTAGACTTTTGTATATGTATTTTCCCCTGTAGCTCATTCCATGTAAGGAATAGCCGAAACCCTAACACTCAAATCTTTATTTGCATGCTTTATTGTTGAACACTTCTTGCTGCTGAGAGACAGCTGGAATAATGCCTGAGCCCCTATCCCTGTGGAAACCTCTTAGCTAATATTTTTTACTAACAAAGGCCTATTTTCTTCCCCACAAAGTATTATGGGACACTTTCAAATTCATATTGACTGCTCTCTATTTCTGTACCTGTCCTTCAGTTTCTTTAATATCCCATTGTTCTTGCAAGGGGAGATGCTCTCTCTTATCTCAAATATTCAGTCTTCCAGTTGTTTTCCTAGGCCTGATGGATGCAGCATTAAGATTGATGGATTTGGAAAATGTTGAAGGTCATTGAAGAGAACTGACTGCAGCTCTGGAGCGTTCATTGTTTGGATGAGGAAGTGAGCACTTGGATGGTTCCCTCCAGCTCCCAGTGCACACAGGTGCCTTCCTGGATGTCCTAAGGGTGCCTGGCTCCCAGGAGAAGCTGTAGAAAACGATGGTGCCAACTTGTGCCTGGGGCAGTGAAGTTCCATTTGGAATTAGAACCTTTGAGTAAAGGGTGCAAAAGACCAGCCAAATGGTGGAAGCTCTCAAAGTGCAACAATCTGAAAGACTCTTGATCCACTTGCTGCCCCACAAAGTCTTTCGATGGATATTTTGAGGCACACAGCTAAAATGGCATATGTAGTCATATAATCCATTGAATTGCAGCAGTTTCTGCCAATTTCCTATTTCCTACTTTTTTTTTTTTTCACCTTTTCAGCTGTACATCTGCTTCGACTGCTCCAAGCCACAGCCCCATTTTTGGGTTTCTGTGTCCCATGCAAAAAAATCAATCAGATATGCATAATGTAATGCTTGATCCCTGAATATATTCTTATATCTGAACTTTGTGTTTTCACAAAAATATATCTGTACTATATGAGAATGATTTTTTTGTGTATTGCAATTATTTGTAGCAACAAGCATTGATATGTATATGGTTACTTTTTAAATTTTTTTTTTCCTGTGAAAGCAGGAAAAGATACACTTCAGTAGAACAGTAAATCTCTGTGGAAGTCCTGAGCCCTGAATGTATTTATTTTGCCTACAGGGAACAGCAATAGCAACATCCAAGCCACTAGAAATTGGAGCTGAATACAAAGATATTAAATGGCCATGATACTTTCATAGTGTAATTTAAACTCTCTGGGGAATGCAAATATGTCCTTTTTTATTTCAAATTTCAACAAAGGAAGGCTGTGTATATGACAGAATTATTTTCATTGAGGATAAAAAAAACACTTTTCTTGGTAAAAGGAACATAAAAGTTATAAGATAGTGTAAAAGTTAGAATAAAAATTACATAATCTTATTTTAATCTCCTTTAGAACATATAACTGATTACTCCAAAATATAGTGACAATTTCTATAAAAAATAATTACTATTCTACACTAAACTTCTCTTGAGGCTCAAGACTTTATTTTGTATTATATTATGCCACAATAAAAGTCATAATTTTGGAGTTACTTGTTTTGGTCTACACCTTACAGAGAGGGCCAACCTGCCTTCTAAATTTGCAGCATATGCAGCTTTGGTGAAATGGTTTTTGATCTCACTAGAGGGGAGTCAGTTAACTAAAAAAGACAGAACCAATGTTTTCCGTCCCACATTTTCAAATACTAGAGCCACAAATTGATTCTTCTCCCAGAAATTATTATTGAAGAGTCAACACAAGAAAAGTAAAAAAAAAATATAGGTAAGAGACACATACTTCCTACCTGGAAGTTCTACTATGTATTTTGCAGGCTTTTTTTAAATGGAAGCCTGTGGAAATTGGTAATGGAAGTTCATTATAGTGACAGCAGAGATGTTAGAACAAGTTTACAGGGCTTGGGTATTTCTACCTTTTCACAGTGATGCAAATACAGAGGGTCTCTGTCTAGATATATAATCTTGCTGTTTTCTTATCTGCTCAAAGAATTTATTTTCCTCTGTCTTCAAATCCAGGCAAGTTTCTACTTCTCTTACTGTTAACTTCATAATTAACAGTGATAGAGATATAGTTTGAAACAATGAGTATTTTCCTGGAGCTGGGCCCTTCAAATTGGTGCTGATATTTAGCCATCAAAATATACTTAGCACAGATGGTGCAAAGATGAAGCATCAGCTAATCAGGACATAGCCCAAAGAAAGATGTTCCCACGAAATTTCTAAAAATCAAGTTAATGAGGGGAAGTGCAGAAACCACGTAACCAGTCCAATATTTCCTGAAACCGAAATTCAAGAACAATGGCAGAAATAATCCAGACTGCAACTTTGGAAAACTGAACCAGATTTTTTAGTTTAATTTGTTTTATTTTCCCCGGTTTTCATTTCCTTTTGTTGTTTGCTTTTGCTTTCCCTTTGACATCAAGTCTTTTTCTTCATGCATTTCAGAAGACATTTATCTTTGTTAACACAAATTTTCTTTTAATATAAACCTTTTTCAGATAAATCTGTTACAGTGTCAAACCATAAATCACTGGATTTGTGTCTATAGGTTTGAAAAGCTCCATGTGCTGTGTTTGGAAATTCATTTGGTGTTTATTTAACTATATAAGGAATTAAAGAACAAATGTTTGCAACTGTAAGGCAGAAGAAAAATAGAGGCAGAGTGCATAAGTTCTTTCCCTCCTGCATGATCTGTACTTTTAGCAAGTTAGAAATAATAAAAATTATCAAAGAAATTTCACTGAAAAGACAAAAGAAAGGGTAGGGTTTATGAACCTGAAGTTCCAATAAGGAACCACTTATTGGTGGTTCCAATAACCACTGAAGTTCCCTAACTATTTTGCCTCACAGGGAGAGAGGACCTACAGATTGTCTAGACTGGACATTAAGAACCAGTTCTGCAATCTATTGTCTTCACTATCCATGGGTTAGTGAGCCCTTCTGTGTGATTTACAGCTGCAGTAGAACTTAGATCAACTTTTTCCTACTCCAATACTGGAACCCTAGAATCTTAATTTTTTGGTACTACAGCTCTCTATTTGGCTGGCTATACGTATCTAACCCAGCATCCCCACCTCCTTCTACACCATTTTTTATGTTTTTTATTAGTGCACTGATGAATATTAGGCTAATTGTAGCAATAGTAGTAGGAGTTTCTCGTATTGTGCAACCGTGTGGGCTAGCGAGCTGAAGCTTGGGGAACAAGGGTTGTTGCTCCCCAGGGACTTGAAAACTGTCTTCCCACAGGTGCTGAGGGAAATGGTGAAGAGCAGAGGTGGCTAAAGTGGGGAATACACAGACAGAAACAACTTTCACACAGCTTGGCAATGGCATATGACACTTACATTGAAAACACTTCTGTTTGAAGTTGAGGGAGTGATATGACATTAATAATCAGCTTGTGAAAACACTGGCAAATGATTTGCAGAGAACCTGGGGCGAGGGTCTGCACTGTGATATACATCTCCAGCCTGGTCTGAAGGAAAACTGAACAAAGCATTCTGAGAATAATTTCTTTTTGAAAGAAAGAGAAAATACTCCATACTGAACACGTCAGCTGTGGAATGGATGCTGAAAGGATTGTGCCTGTTCATGCCTCCTTTCTTGGAAGCTGAAATACTGCCAGAGGCTTCTGTATAAGAAATGGCTCAGCAAGCCAGGGTAGCAGCAGAGCAGGAGTCCAGCCAACAGAGTGAATGTTAAAGCAATGTGTTGAATCTGGCTAATTTAAATGACTGTAAAAGGCTATGGCCATTGAGGATGATTAGAAGGGAAGTTGATTTGCAGGAATACCAGAAAACTCAGACAGAGATATCTGGTGGGGACTGGTGAAGGGGACCAAACACCAGCAGCAGCTTTGAGCAGGAATAGCAAGTAGTTTATCAGCCATATAGTGAGGCTGTCCCCTCCCTGAAGCATGAAATGGGGCAGGCTGCTGATGTCCTCCAAAACTTGGCCTCTTCACTGCCTTGGGACAGCCAGTGAGTGAGCTGGAAGGGAGAAAGGGAGGAGCAAACAGCTGCCCATTCATGGACTGTTCAGCAAGGGACTTGCCCTTTAAACAACTACCAAATATCTTTGTTGAGGTTGGTGGTAATTTGCCACATGTGTATTTTTACTTTATGTTTTTAATTTGTTTCTGCCCTCTGTAGACCAAATGAATTCTTACTTAAGTCCATCTGTTGAACTCCCTCCCTCATTGAGCATCTAGATGGTTTGATGTCCTCAGTCTTTGACCGAAAGCTCAAGCCAATGACATTTTTAGCAAGGACTTCTTGAGATATGAAAATTATCAAAGGTGAATGGGAAAGAAAAAAAGCAGAGGAATGATTTTAGATGTGAGTGCTGCTCAGACTGTGGGAGTAAGGCAGCTTTGAAGGCTCTTGCTTGTGTTATGGTGACCATGAATTGGTAATTCACGGGTGGAGATTTGGGTAGATGTGTGCAAGATTAGGAGATTTGGGAGGTGGACCCAGTGTGACTATAATTAATTTATTTCCTGAATGAGTAATATTTGGTTTCTGGTGACTGATGACACTTTTTTCTTGAATGTTTCTGACTGTTCTCAGTTACATTTCAGACAGAAGGGATATTCATTCTCCTACAGGAGTGTGAGAACAGCAAGCATACAAAACAGTTTTTTATGGCATACACCACCATGAAATCCACGGGCACTCTACTCAGTACACATTGGTGCTCTCAGACATTTTTCTGCTTTATTCCAGAAAGATAAGTTTTCAACTGAGATGATTGCTGTGGTCCTAACTTGATCTGCATTTCAATATAGCCTGGACTGGGTTTGAAGGAGCCTTAGAGATCATTTAGTTCCTGTCATGGGTAGGGACACCTTCCATTAGATCAAGTTGCTCCAAGCCCTGTCCAACCTGACCTTGAACACTTCCAGGAATAAGGCAGCCACAGCTTCCCTGGGCAATCTGTTCCAGTGCCTGACCACCCTCACAGGGAACAATTTCTTCCTTAATATCCATCAACCTTTCCCTCTGTCAATGCCTTTTTCCCTTGTCCTGTCACTCCAGGTGCTGCTCTCTTGGGCACTGGAAAGGGCTCTATGGTCTCCCTTGGAGCCTTCTCTTCTCCAGGCAACCTCAAATCTCTCAGTCTGTCTCCATAGCAGAACTGCTCCAGCCCTCAGAGCATCTTCATGCCCTCCTCTGGACTCACTGCAGCATGACAATTTTTAAGTCATACTCTGGTACTGCTCCATGTTTTTCAAAGTACGACGATCCAGACACCCACACTGACTGGATGGATATTTTCACGTGGCATAGTGAGGACGGTGTGAAAACTTGTCCATACCACACTGTATTCCAACCCCTGTTCTTATCATCTACTGCCTTCTCACTGAGACCACATAAAACTTACTTGTAGGAAGTGAAACTTGCAATAATTACAATAATAAGTTAATGTGTTTTTCTGCTTAGGTCACAAGCAGAAATTGCTTCAATGATCTCATCACAGTCCCAAGTGGACATTTGTCTCCATTAGAAAATATCTCATTTTGACATGTTTTGAAAATTATGTGAAGACCACAACTGGGGCTGGAACAGAAGGCATTTAACAAATGAGATGTTGTTTTGATTAAAATTTATGATGGAAAAATATTGTATAAAATACAGATCTTCCAAGGAAAGACAGAAAGAACTTTTAAAATAAGTTAAACTCATTGCTTCAACTTTTCACATACAAATATGTTTAATTTAAATACAGGTGATTCATACCCCCCTCCTGGGTTAAATTAATGAAGATCTTTTGCTGTAGATCAATTTAGCTTAATTGACTTCAGTTAAGCTGGGCTAGCTGAGGGTTTGTATGAATCCCTCATTCAAAAATTAACACCTCTGTAGTAAAATAGGTGAAATACATTAACATTAATACCATTCTTCATTAGAGACCCAGTCCTGGGCAATCTGAGTCTGTGGGATTGTTGCCAATATTTTCAGTGGATCCAACATTAAATCCTCTGAGGGAAGTGATCAGTAAATTCTCTAGCTGAAATCCCTGAGCATGGAAACGAGGTGTGGGATTGGGTGCTGCTGGGCCAAAAGCCTGCCTAGGAAGTGGCTTCACAGATTGAGCTCCTGCATTCACTCCTTCTCTACTCTCTCCCAGCATACTGTATGCAACAAAGATGCAGGCCCTCGAAGACAGTCCTGAGATCTTAGTTTTGAATAGTAAAGTAAAACCAAGACTGTTTAATATGAAAATTTAGTCTTAGGTGCCTCTTCCATATTGTGTCCAAATCAAATTCAAACCTTGAGAGTGGGTACAGGGTATTTATAATGCCATGAAATTTGTGGAAGCACATATGTATGCACTCCCCTTCTTCTTGCTGTGGGCATAACTTAAACTCTTGCATATATTTTCCTGTCCAGCCCAAGAGAGAGAGTCATGACAAGAAACACAGGGCTGTCAATGCACATGTTATTTTGACACACGTCTTATGAAGGAGCTGTCAGAAGTGCCTCCATCAATCGCATTAGATTCAGCACTACATTGGAAAAGGAGTTTCCAGATTTTTAATGTTTGAGGTAATTTTTTACAGTTTCCTTCTTGGCATAACAATATTCTTACAAACCAGAAAGCTAACCTTTTTACATTGCAGAAAATAAGGAAAGAGAAGGGAGATGACATAGTAGCATTGACATAAGAATGTTACTAAATGCTACTAAATGCTACAATGCTACTAAAAACTTTTTGGTTTTAATATTAGTGATCTCAGTTTTTATTATCTGTGGAAATTGGGTTGCAGAGAGTTAGCTTTGACATTTTGAATAAGAACATTAGAAGCTAAGGTATTCTATGAAAGTATGTATACATTAGACAACTTGGAGATAAATATTTCTGAGACTAGGTAGAGAACAAATTGCTTACAAAAGAAGACATCTCAAATGTTTAGCATTCATCTTCATTAAGCTATTGGGATGCTGACTCTGTTAACAAATTATCTGTATTTGTTTGTTAGGATATTTATATTTTTTTTGAGAATATGAAACTTATTTCTTCTTAGTTTCTTAGTTCAATAATACGATATTTAATAAAGTAACTTTTATTACACTTGTATGACCATATAGAAAGATGATCCTAATTAAATCAGAAGTTCTTAGTTGGTTATCTTTATCTTACCATCTGTAAGGAGACCTATGTTAAACTGTCAATCCCTAAGTCTTATAACACGTTATTTCCAATAATAACTTTTTAATATAGCTTCTATATGTAACTATACATTTATATAACAATAATAACTTCCAACTTGTTTTTAAAATTCAGATTCAACCGCAAGCTAAATCCTGAATTGTCATTATGGTTGCCAATACATTTGTTTGTGCAGAAGGATGCTTTTGTTATGGCTGCACTGGATGTTCCTTTTCTGTTTCAAACAGCAAACTCTTACTGCACTCTCTTTCATATGGAGCTGAATTCCAGTGCCAGTGGAATAATCAAATACAATTACTACCTAGGTCTGCAGCATGCACAACACCCCTTCTCTATCCTGATAAAGTCTACTTCCACAGCATTCAGCACCTCAAAAGTGCTCTGGGACCAGAGAAATAGCAACATAGGAATATATGTCATCATCATCTTGAGGACACATTTCTAAATTACTGTGAGAGAATATAGATCCAAATAAAATTATTTTTTTCATACTGAGTAGAGAAGGAATTTAAGCATTACTAAAAAAAGGCAGAGATTAATTTATGATTTCAGAACTCAAAACATCAGCTAGCTTAAATACCACAGTATGAAACCAATTATTAAAAATAGATGAATTGAGAAGAGTGATTGCTCTTCTGAGCTTTTATAGCAGCTCACTGACACATGAAGCATTTCTTTTCATTCATGTTGCAAGCATACAATTTGGTAATCATTATGTGCAAGCCTCTGAGTCTGATTATCACATTTCCATAGAAGTTAATATCTTCTGCAGAAGGCAAACTGTTAAAGTCAATTACTCAGTGTCCTTAGAAACTGTATTTTCTTTCGAAGATCTTGGGGCAAAGTTCGACACTCCTTACCACTAAACTAATCTGAACTGCAAAGAAATCTTTCCACTGTTGAGCAAATGATGACAGCATAGTGCTATAGCATTACACTGTAGTTACAAGTCATCAAAACAGACTTGAAAGAGCATTTTATGCCACTTCTGGAGTTGAACAGAAATTCTCAAAGGAAACTTTACATCTCAAAACACAAATTGAGAGAAACCAGAACTTTTGCTATGCTGCATCTTTTTAGATGGCAAAACCAGCTGCAGCCGCAATACTTGTCTCCAGACAGAAAAACTGGTTAAAAGATCCATCTGAAAAAGGACACAGCATGGGAGATTGAAGGGCTAGGTACAGGTTCTTTGGTCATTTAATACAGTAGAATGATATAATTGTGAAAAGAAAAAGCAAAAAACAACCCGACCAAACAAAAAGCCTTGACCCAAAGCAGACAAAGCAGAGCTTTGTCATGGGCTGTGTAAGGCTTTAGGCAGGGCCCCACCCCCTGTGTAATCAGGTCGTGAATGATATGACTCCTTTCATCTTGTAGATTCAATTTCCTTCTGACAGGAAAAGAAAGAAAAATACCAGACATGGAATTTTTTCACCAAATGAAATTCTTATTTTCCGTATACTTCTGGTGCTTCACTGAATAATCTAACCACACTTTGGGAGATCATGGAGATCAGAAAATCACAGAACTGTTGGCTGGAAATTCACCTTATCTACTTACTGCCTCTGATAGAGTTTTGTCCTTGCTAGTCCTGTCAGGTGTTGGAATTTCTGATGTTGAAGAGCCCACAGCATGCCTGCATTTTTTCTACACTTTCAACTCCCTTTTTCCTGTTCCTGTTAAAGACCATTACTTCTTAAACTGTTAGCAACCAAAAAGCATGTTTAGAGAAATTAGGTTGTTTATTTCACACTAGTATTCCTGACATAAAAAGCCAAACCTTTTTCTTAAAGCGTTAATCTTTCTCTGCCAATTAAATCCAGTTTTGGGTTATACATCAGGACTTTCTACTTCTGAAATTTACTCCCTGTGTCTCTTGCACTGGAATAAAGGCATTTCTGATTCACGGTTGATACACTGTCATAGTTTCTCTTTTGATCCTTTTGTACAAGACATTGTCCTACTACCTTTGAAGCTTCTCTCCTGTTTATCCGTTCCTAGAGGAATTTATTCCCTCGCCCTCAATCCTAATCTAAAACATTATTCATTACATTTGCAACTCTGCAAAGATACTCTTGTCTTTTCTCCAGGGGAGCCCATCCTCCCTCAGTTGCTAGAGAATATCATCCTGTGATCAAGGAAAGCAAAACCCTGCTGCTGACATTACTGACATGGCCATATTTGCCCTCAGGCTTTGCTTGTCCCCGTGTGAACCCTCTTCTTTTCACCCTGGGTTTTTTTCCCAGGAGACCTGATGAGATAGCAGTTTGCCACTACTAGAGCACTGTAGTCACTTACGTCTGCTTAGGTTCGATCTGTCCTGTGTGTGGATCAGTGCACGAAGGAGAATGTGTCCCAGGAGCCCAGATGTGTCCCCTCTGGCTGTCAATCACATCTTGGATAGTTGCTATCTGCGCCGGGAGGCAGCTGAGTCTCTCCACTGACAGCAGGGGGAAGTCACCAGCTACTTTCATGTTTTGTCATCTTGAGAGTGTGAAAGTGAGTAGTGAGTCTGGTGGTGAGTCTCCCAGTATTTCACGTTTCTGACTTTCTCAGCCATTGGCATTCCATCTTCCTGTGCTACCCTAGCGGTATATTTATTTCTGGAAGCATTAGAAAGGAATAGAAGCCCTCCTCTGAAGAGGCAAAGTAGTCATTTCTAGGTGGTGTCACAGCAGTTTTGCCTAAATATTGCTTTTGTGGCTGACTTTCAGACAGTGTTCTAGCTCAAAATGGACTCTTAAAAGGTCTGCAGTGTCTCCTTGCAAGCAAACCTGACTCCTGTTTTTTGTTTCTGCTTTGGGCGAAGCACGAATGAAGTACTTGGTTCTTACGCTGTATTCACAGACCACGTACTACTTCCATGTTACAGAGCGTTCTGCTGGGGAAATACAAATATCTCTTGATGATCATACATAGTTTAAAATGTTACTAACAAAACATTGCTACTTCAAATTTAAGTGGAAGCAAAATAAAGAAGGGTAAGTGCTAGCTTGTGTAGATTCTTTATTATTTTATTATTACTGATTTTTTCATGTGGAATGTATCTTGATGTCATTCTCAGACACTGAAACAATATTGATTTACTGCGACAGTGCTACCCAGGAGTTCAAACTATTTAAATAGCACTGACAATGAAAGGAGGATATTTATGTGAGTATACATGAAAATATTGCTGCATATGTGCAATAGTCCATAATTTGTAGATCAGTTTTCACATAATTATGAAGTTATTAATAAAAATACGATTTTCCCCACATAATTATAAACTACCCGAAATCTTTTTGCCAAAATAATTTTTACAATTTCCTGGGTTTTTATGTGTTCTTATCTAATAACTCAAAAAGCCAGAGGAGTAGTATATGATTGATTAGTTATACTTCACTAGAAATCAATCACATACAACTCATAACATCATGACTGGTGTTATGAGTCAAGAAACCTGAAAGCTGAAATGAGTTTGCAGCAAGCGTTATTTTAAATTAAGCACTCAGAATATATGACATATGATCACTAGCAAGAAAGGATTTGCAGAAACAGAAAACAAAGCTGATTTCTTTTTGCCTGATGTGGTCATTATTAACAATAATTGTGTTTTGTATTTTACTATGTTGCATTTTTGATACTGAGAAGGGATTTGAAATTAGTACTTCTAATCTCTTTGAATTTTTCTTCTTTAGAATGTTTTTCAGCGTTGATATAAGAATGCTTGCAAGATAAACACCCAGTAAAAAAACCCCAAACAATTTTGTGCCTATATGTTTCAAATCTTAATTGAGCAAAACCAGACAGCTGAAGGGAGAAATCAATTTTTTCTTATGATCCTGAGAATGCTACTTGAGAACATATGACTCTGGTAAATCTACTTAATAACTGCTGTGGCTGTATTTTCACACTGGAAGATTACAGTTTTGTTTGTTCAAAGCATATACTTTTCAGAACAGTTCAGAAAGGGTAAAAGGAAATACAGAAAGCAATTTTTCATTATATTCAGAGTTCTCTGTTGTCCTGGAGATCCAGGCTCATATCAAAAGTTCATACAAAATAGGTGGGGGGGTCACCCTTTTCAGCTGTTCGCCTTGTGTGGAAAAAAAGAGTTGCTATGCCATGCAGTAAAGCTTCTCTGGGTCATTTATATAAACCACGTGCAGGGATTTCTCAAACACTAAAGGCTGGCACGCAAAATATTGAAGCTCTGGAGGCAATCAGATAGGATTCAGGGACTCTGTTTTTACAATACCTATACAGCTAATGTTTCTAAATCTATATCTTTGGACCAAGCTTTTAGGTGAATACTTAACTGGAGCTACACAAATAAGTTCGTTTAAGGCTATGAAGCCCACATATGTGCTTAAATATAAGTACCTTTTAGAGTGTTTTCCTGTTCCTGAATAGTGAGTTATTCTGTTCAAGCATTAAAACTGAATGTGCTTGGACTGATGGACTCCCCATGCTAAGCCACATTCCTAAGACATGTCCCTGCCACCAGGTTCAACAGGGACATGAGTCACACCACAACCTCGCAGCCCAGGCTCTCACAATATACAAAATAAAGATGGGCCTTGTTCTCCCTGCAGTGATCAGAAAGGTCTACTCAGAAAACAGAGACAAGCACACCTATGTGGGGGCTGGTTTGGAAATTTCACTCACTTGGCATTTTTATTTGAATTGTCTGGGAATGTTTTGCAATAAACAACAGATGTGGGTTCCTTCTCAATGTTAAAAACCGTCACAGTCCTTAACTTGAATATTTTGTTCTAGAATTACTTCAGTTTCTGATTCAGAGGAAACAAAAAAGGACAAGCAGGTATTTAATGTTCTATATGACAGTGACATTCCAGGACAAATGCTGGTATAAGGGAGAGTGATCAATATTTGTCTTCAATCAATTTCACTTCAGTTTCATCTCTTGCTGAGCACTGACAAAAAAACTGGCCAGTACAGCCAGTCTCAAATGTTATTTTAAATGAGTCACTCATACTGTTTGCATAGCAGGTCAGCTAATTGTTCAGTTTATCAACATCTTATTTCTTTGAAGCAGCATTGAAGAGAAATAATTTTTGAGGCAATGCGGGGGGATAATCTCCAGTGTCAATGTCATGTGCTTCATACAGCTTGCAGGGCTCTTGCTTTGCTTTCTGCCAGTGACTAAATCCATGTGTTTCAGATGGAGTGCTATTTGCAATGATTTTGACAATTGGGAATAAATACCAGAAGCAAATATATTTTGGCACCATACAGTTGTGATTTAAGCAAAGATTGTCATGATTTTCTTACATTCTTGTGGTTTTCATCCTTTGAGTTCAACATTATCTAAGCTTCCCTGCCAAAAAAAAAAAAAAAAAAAAAAAAAAAAAAAAAAAAAAAAAAGNAAAAAAAAAAGAGAACAAAACAACAAAACAAAAGGACAGGGCAGGGCAGGGAAGTGAGCTTACTTTTGTAAGCCTAAAATTTAGTAATGAAATATAAGATAAAATACATCCTACCTTTTCACCAGAAGATACAATAACTAGACATATGTATTTTATAGTTCTTTAAAAGGGAGCTGTGGGTTGCTGAGAAACCCTGGAGGAGAGTTCACTATGACTCCTTGTGCTAGTAGGAATGCAGGAATGGTGCTGTGGCCAGCCCTGTGGCTCAGAGCAGCTGAGCAGAAAGCTACTGAAATTGCTGATGACTGCAGGCCTCTGTCACACGAGACACAGCCCATATGGAGGTCTGAGCTTCTACAGATTCAGCATTTCGAGCTAAAGTTGCACCATGGGAGGTACTGGATCTCCCACAGTGGGACCAGGATAGTCTGGGTACTGGTGAAGCATATATGGTGGAACGTTGAGGCTGAAGAAGACTTGGAGGAAGATCCAAAGCAATCTTCAGTTGCAGGATGGCAGCTGAACAAGAAGCTTTTGGGGCAGAAGACAGAAAACACCTGATGTGGTTCACGGGATAGCAAGGAAGAACTGCACTCCCTCAGTGTCGCTGCTGGCACCTGGAGCAGCAGATGAACAGCAGTGCATCCCTGAGACTGTCATTCCCCAAAAGAGCAGGTCAGGCAGTTTGGTGATCAAAAGATTTCTCTCCTCTGCTGTTCCTTTCCCATCTCTTCTTAAAGGCCTTGTAGGATTCATGCTGAAAAAGTAATACTGCCCAAACTCAATCATTACTTGGCTGAGGGACATCACAGAACAGAAACAGGCCCTTTCCCGTATTTGAGGTTCATGGCCTTAAAATTCTACTTTATTTTCTATGAGTGCAATAAAACTTATTGATCCATACTCCATTTTTTCCTGAGTATAAGCAGCTAGACCACTTCTAAATTCTAGTTATTAAATTTGACAGTATTACTGCCTTCCAAAATATTCAGTGCATGACTTGTCCTTTAGAGCAAAAGACTTGTGTATTTTTCAAGTACTGTATGAAAAACAGAGTGAAATTTATGCTGTGCCCACCACATAGGCCCCATTGTCCTGGACCTGAAAGAAGAAAATAAGATGGAGGGATGTGGTTTATTTAGGTCACACATTTATTAATTGAACTTGGCTGGGAATTTACGGCAGTAACCTTCACATTTGGGATCATATTTCTTTACAGAGTTGTTTCTGCTTGATAAATAGCTGCCTTTCCCCCATTCCAACAGGGCATCTAACTCCTTTTCTCTTACAGGCACAAAGGGGCATCCTAAATTGTTCTGGGGATGTATCTCTCTTAATCTCCTTTCAGTTTAATTTTACAAGGAGGTTGAGCCCTTTCTGAAAGCTGAACATGTATAATATCCCTGAAACCCACTGCATGTCAGCAGCTGGACAGGTGCCTCTTTGTCTCTCCTGCTTTCTCCTTGGTGTTATGAGAAGCAGAAAAACCTCATACTGTGGAGGCATCTCAGTGACATGGGAAAATAATAAATTCTGATTCCCCCAGAAAGACAGGGTTTTTTTGGATTGATTTTGGATTTCTTAAAAATATTTTCTTTGGGAGAAATATAGTCCTTACTCATACTCTTTGCAATCAGGTTTTAGTCACATATGTCACAATCAAAGAACCAAAGATCGGTCTCATAAAATTTGAATCAGCATAAATAATTTTAAACCTCTTGTACTTATATATATTATTTGTTTTTTACTGTAAGTGTGAGGAAGTCTGTACATGTATAAGTTAAATATAGAAGGAAAAAGACCTTTGTACTGTCCCTGTAAAGCTGTTCTTCTAAGATGCAATTAAAATAAAGCAATGACATTTACACTGGACGTAGAATGCTCATCTTTTTAGACCCTGCATTGTAATTTCCATAAGCTGGTCAGTGGCAAACAGCTCTCATCTGGAATGCCGATGGGGCTGCCGCTGTCAAATGTCTTTCCTAATAAGGTAAATCACACAGTGTTTGGTCAATCAGCTAAATCCAGGGAATGAACTCCAGTTTAAGCTCCTTTTGCCAAAAGACACTAGCAACCACAGGTTAAAGTTCATGTCTGCCAATAACATGTTGCCAATCCAACCAGACGTGCAATCAGGATGTATTTGTTACCTCTGACAAAAACTATATTATTATATTTAAATGACAGCTTTTCTTTAAAGCAGTCATTTTTCTGTCATCTGAGAAGGCTGATCTGAAACAGCTGGAAAAGACACTGTTCTTTTCAGAGCTTTTAAATTCTTTTTACTTTATTTTATTTCTTAGGTGTAGAGCTAAGCAGCCTGATTTTAACTTGTTATATACAAGAAGGAAATGGCATGACTTCTGCATAATGGTCTGTCCTTGTAAGTTTGTCCCATTGATTCTCTGGTATTTCTTGACTTATTCCAAAACACTGTGCCGAGTAGTTTTATTGTATGTTATTATCAAAATTTTATTGGTAATTTATACTTAAGTAAGAGTATGAGTGGGTGATAAATTTTGTTCTCTGTAAGAATATACCCATGTACAAGGTGTGGCATTATGTAGAAATGAATATTCCAGTCTTGGGTTGTGCATAGTATGTACAAGGGTCAATAGAGACAGAGGTATGATAGGAAATGGGTATAGGGCTCTTAGGCCAGCAGTGTTCTGGATCCTTTAGAAAAGTGGCAGAGACACGAGATATAGAGTGTGAATTTAATGCACTCAGATACTGATACTTGAATTAAAACTCTTTAGGCTGTTATTAATATTCTAGTAATTAACACAGTAATTAGGGTGTTATTGCTGTAAAATTAATGCAAGCACATTGATTTCCACACCACAGTCACTACGCTTCTGATGAATAAACCAAATTAATTCCTTTGTGTGGATGCAATATTCTAAGAACTCTCTCCTTTCTCATGAATCGTATGGGAAACAAAGATAAGCTGAATTCTTCTTGCCCTTTTTAATCTAGGTTTTGGGACTGGGTGCTGTAAGGGCTTCAGCCAATCGCCCTGGGGGATGGATGGCTATGGACCAATCAGCTTGAGATTCTTAACATCTATATAAGAAGAGAATTTTTTAATAAACTTCCTCTTGCCATTTCCGCCGGCTCTCTGCCTGTTTCCTTGCTATATCCGTGAGTAGCAGCAACACCTTTGCATGCTAGATGGAAAAGAAATCTTCTAATGTATTAGTACTACTTGTCATCCAATCTAAAGAAATGGGAAGTTCTACTTTGAGGCTTCAAACAATTTGATAAAACGAGACTTTAACGAAATCGGCAAATGCCAAACCAAATGAGAAATGGAATAACCTGAAGAGACAGCAGTTTAAACAATGAATTCTTAAAAAGGACGAGGTAATGCCCGTACACATGCAGTGCTGAGATTAGGCCCCTTATATGTAATACTGTGGCTATCTTTGGGAGTCTCAAAAATTATGGGTTATTTTATTAATTTAAGCCAGAAATAGCTGCCTGAGTTCTCAGTTGAATAAATCATACATGATAAAATTAAAAATATTTTTGGTGCTTCCATTACAATTTTCACTGTATAAGATACTGACTGTCTTCTTAAAATTGGTATGTTCAAGAAAAGCTTTCTGCAGGAGTCTGAATAACCTCACAAGAAGTCAGAAGACATGTGAACATGGAAATTAAACATGAAAATTTGCAGTAACTCTTTCTGGGACACAGTACTAAGATATCTGTGGAATCTAAAACAGGGCAAAAATTGAAATAACTCGATCTTTTTGATCATCAGCTCGTAGGACCGATCCTATAGTGTGGTTCAGCTGCATTTGCAAAGCTGTGCAGTAGCAGGGATGACACAGCAGGGAAAGGAGCCAACACTCAGTACTTCATCAGCTGTCTGTCCAAAACACCAGTTTTCTCTCTGCTTCTGTGGGATACACCCCTGAGAAGGGCCCTGGTGTGGTGAATGGATCTGTACATGTGGTTCATGCTGTGAACTTATGTCCAAGTAGTTAAACAGAAACAAATCTGCAACTTTCCTTTGAAACAGTCATCTGCACTTCTTGCTTTGCTTAACTGTGAGAAAGATCCTACAGCTTCCTCTCCTAGAACAGACGTCAAGAGCAGATGACTTGGTCAAAGCTACAGATACCCAGCTTCTTTTCCCACAGGGCTGAAATGAGAGAGTGGATGCTGCTCCTTGATAATAGGAATCTGAGCTTCAGGCCTTTTCAAATGCATATAAGTGTCTCTTGGCTTTCTGAACAATGTTCTAAACAGAGAAATAAGGAAAAACATGATTAAGTAGCAGAAGAACTGAGCATGGTATAACTTATGATTTCCTTTGAAATTATGTGGTACATTTGGCAGCTAAGTAAATACAGATTCAGCTCATCTTGTTCATTAGTTAATCCTGCATCAAGCAGATGTGCTAAAACTATCACAAATTTAGCATTTGTGACATCTTAAGCCTGTGATCTTTACAGCTCTGCAGAAGGCAAAATACTCAATACAAGAAGAAAGTGTGGAGCTTTAAAAAAATCCTTAGGAATTTGGCAAATATATGACAATATTTTTTCCTTATTATCAGACACTAACAATCCGTCTTTAACCAACTTTTCCATAAATCCTTCATCTGTATTACTTTTATCTATTATTGGCCTAAGTACGTTTTTTGTTTTGACAACTACTAAATACAGAGTCAGATATCTTCTTTACCACAATACCCTTTGTTTACATAGTTTGTGGCTTCCTGTCATAGCTGGGAACTCAGTTCAGCCTGGAAGAAGCCTTCCAGTCCATATAAATTGGACTGCCATTGGGCTCCACTGCCCACTGATGATGGAGAACCAGGAAAACTTTTTGTAATGTAAAGTATTGATAAACCATTCATGATGATGATATGCAGCCATCTGCAGATCAGTGCACCATTTAGGTTGACTATGATTAGACAATCACAAGGAAACTGTGTTGTATCATTTTCATGTGGCCTTTCCTTTTCACATTTAAATGAGGGGTAAAATTCAAATTTGGTGTAGAAAACTCAAAATTTTGTAAATTCAAGTTCCATGTGGCTCCTGTATCACAGACCTATCTAATGGAGTGATGCACATTTTTTTCTTCTTTTTGACAAAGGCAGTTGAATGATGGGGTACTGCATTTTGGGTCTGCTTGGGACTTCTATTGACACAACTCTGCTTCCTGCCAAAGTCTCGGCTCTGAGTCTCCACAACAGAGCAGGGGCAGAGGACACAGCCCACAGCTACTGCTGTGCTTATGCAGCTGGGCTTAGGAAAATCAGAACACCCACCCTGTTTGGTCTAAGGGGGCTAACTGTCTCTTTGCCAGGTGTGGGGACCAGAGGGATTGTATATTCCACTGCTCAGGCACAACTCCTGGGTGCAGGAGGAAAGTCAGGTGAGACAGAAGGCTGTGGAAGGGCTGGACGGTGGCTGCCACTGCTGCTGAACTGGGTGTGTGAGGGCACAGGGGAGAAACTATGGCCAAGCACAAAGGGGAAAACATTCTCAGGACAAGCCATCCTACGAAACTTTCCTTCCCAGTCTCCAAGGAATGATGAGCCCAAATCACCTAACTCCAGTCAGACAGTTTCTTTGCATTTTCCCTTGTGATGAGTATTTGGCCCGCCATCCTGAAGTGACAAAATTCGATTTCATTTATGCTGTTGAGGAGGCTTAAATAGAATGTGAAAAGTCCAATTATTTTTTAATAACAACAGTACAGGGTCAGAGAAGTGGAATTACTTGGCTTTTCTCTTCATCTAAAACTCTAGATCACAGAGTCACAGAATCAACTAGGTTGGAAACAATCCTTGAGATCATCAAGTCCAACCTGTGACCGAAGATCACCTTGGCAAACAGACCATGGCACTGAGTGCCACATCCAGCCTTTCTTGAAACACCTCCAGGGATGGTGACTCCACCACCTCCCTGGGCAGCTGATTCCAATGCCCAATCACCCTTTCTGTGAAGAATTTCTTCCTAGTGTCCAACCTAACCTTCCCCTGGCACAATTTAAGACTGTGTCCTCTTGTCCTGTTTGCCTGGGAGAAGAGACTGACCCCCACCTGGCTACAGCCTTCTCTCAGGGAGTTATAGAGAGTGATAAAGTCTCCCCTGAGCCTCCTTTTCTCCAGCATAAACACTCCTGTATCCCTCAGCTGCCCTTCATAAGGACTTGTGCTCAGATCTTTCATTAGCCTTGTTGCCCTTCTCTGGACACACTCCAGCATCTCAGCATCCTTCCTGCAGGGAGGGGCCCAGAACTGAACACAGGATTTGAGGTGCAGCCTCACCAGTGCTGAGTACAGGAAAAGAATCACTGCCCTGCTCCTGCTGGCCACACTATTGCTGATCCAGGCCAG